>ML220175.1:29925-58176 GCA_004786065.1 Ascodesmis nigricans | reverse complement strand
TGGACTGATTCCCGAATCCCGTAAGTGCATTGGGCATGGACTGATTCCCGAATCCCGTAAGTGCATTGGGCATGGACTGATTCCCGAATCCCGTAGGTGCATTGGGCATGGACTGATTCCCGAATCCCGTAGGTGCTCCGTTGTGAAGCATATTCTCGATGCGCGTCAAGTGCTCCAAGATGAGCCTGTCGCCGGCATCGAGCTTGATGCCTGGTTCGCGGTAAACACAGTCTGCGTTGAGTTCGACACAGAGACGACATTTCGGGCGGGTTCCATCACAGCGGGATTTCCGTGACCGACAGACCTCGCACTGAGAGAACAACCATCATCATCATCATCAGTTATGCGGCCATCAGTGAGAAGTGTCTGAGGGACTCACCGCAATAGTTGCTCTCCTCCGGGGATACTCCACCGTGTCCAGGCTTGGGCGCTTGCGCGGGTTCGGAATCGTCGCGGAAGCCGGGCCGATGCCTGCCTGCATATTGATATTATTGCTACTCTCGGAGCCCTGGGATTGCGCGCGTTCTCCAGGCTCTCCGCCATTCTCACTCCTCACGACCGAGTGCACGCTCCCACTGCGTATCTGTCCCTGTCCGTTGCTCCTCGGGCGTGGTGGGCTCTCCAGCCCAAAGTGTTCCGCGAGCTGTGGAAGCTCATGTGCTGAGCTGGTGGTCGTCGGCGAGAGCTCCGGGGAGGACGCATCGAGGAGTGCAGCCATTCGCTCCATCCTCTTTGCAGCCGATGCTGCTGCTTCTCGCCGCTGCTTTCGAAGGCTGACCGGTTTCCGAGACACCTCGGGCTTTCGGAATGCTGCCTGATGATGATGAGGATGTTCCGGGCTCCACGGGTCTCCCGGAAGATCGAACAGAAGCGACGCGGGCTCCAGTTTGCCGGTCGAGTCGGTGTTGTTCCAAGTGAGCTCCTCCGTTATGGCCGAAACCGCGTAATCGAGTAGTTCGCTCGCTCGGGGGCCTGGCTGCGGGCGATGGATGGATGGATAGATAGATAGGTGGATGGATGGATAGATAGATAGATAGATGGATAGATAGATGGATGGATGGATGGATGGATGGATAGATAGATAGATAGATAGATAGATAGATAGATAGATAGATAGATAGATAGATACGGAGCGGAGAGACGGTTGCTGTTCCTACACCCACGTCTTAAGTTGCTCTTATAAGACCACCAGCGTCCAAACATAATTTCCCCCAAATCTCAGAACCGTCCGGGATATATGTACATACGTACATACACAGACCAGCCCGGTAATATCTCATACCACGACGCGTTGATGGTGGGCGCAGCTTACTGACTCGGAGCTTGCTAATATCAGGTCTAATAATCTTAGGCCATTTTAACAGTGCGGGGTGCAGATGTCTTTGAATCATCCCTGGCGATCCGTTAGCTTTTCCCGGGGAGGGGCGCATATCGCGCATTACCCCACATTTCGCCTTCTTCTCCACCTTGTCTTTCATCTCCTCATTTGAGGGTCCAGGTGAGATTCAAGTCAACAGATCTCACATCCTGTAAACATCCTCAAACTGTGGTCCACATCGCAAGCCTCCCACTTCCCTCGAGTTCCGAGCGCGAGGCTTAAACCCTCTCCACCACTTGCCATTCAAGTCGAGTCGGCACGACATCTCCAACCGTCAAAACCTCAAGCTAAGTCCGCCGTCCACATCGTGATCATCACCAAATCTCACAGTCTCGCCAAATCTGCCAGGAACATTGCACAGTCTGTGCAATCTGCACCCACAATCTGAATCCGCATATGATTCTAGTGCTGATGATGCAGACGATGATGATGATGATGATGATGATGGCAATATACCCGGGTACTCTTCCATCTGCAGCATCATATCGCGTTCGAGTCGTTTCCCCGCTGCACCACGCCGGTTACCTATCCCCGACCGTTGCTGTCAAATTTCGAATTTCGTTGCATTGTGCGACTCGACCGTGACTACGTCGGAGATATAAGGTAGTTGTTGGGATGGAGAATAGCCGGTGTGTGTGTATGTGTGTCTGGGTATCTGTATATATGTCTGTGCTACGAACGGTTGAAGTTGAAGTTCAAGTTCGTTGAAGACCCAGGTCGTTCATTGAGTCGAGTCATGTTGTGGCGGATAAATCGCGACCTGATCGTGCGCGGAGTAGGGGAGTAGCGGGGGGGGGGGGGGGGGGGGGGGGGGGGGGGGGGGGGGGGGGGGGATGAGGGACTCGATCGGAGGGAGGGAACGTTCAAGTCAGGTGCGCAGCTTTGGCAGAGCACAGCAGTTTCCCTCACCTGTGCTATACTGTTGTGGTCAAACATCTCAACCGTCAGGGCGGCTCTAACACAGCCTCAACCGATGTAATTCCATCCATCTGCTCCATCCCAACACGGCAGGCGTCACATCTCGAAGGAGAACAATACCTACAATACCGACAATATAACCGTTGAAGCACTAGTCCGGGCCGCCATTATCGGCTGTCGATCGGTCGTACAACGCAAGCGAGATATGATCTGGGGAAGATTGGGGGAAGCTTCGATGGGGTTACTCATTTTGGATATAATCCTCATCCACATCAATGTGTCCGCTCGTCCGGTCTTGGCTTGAATTGCAGGTATTGCATGTTGAGAACAGCTTCCAGTGGTCAAAAACAGCAGGGTTAACGTCGTATCGGGATATTACCGGCTGTGATCAAAGGCGACAACGAGAGAGCTGAACCAGTGGAGTCGGATCAGAACTGATGGTGAAGATTCCGACTCGACTGTGTCTTGCGCTGACAAGAACCATGGCGACAGCTCATGCTGGCTGGTCCTAGAACTGTACCAGAGCGAGAGGTACCCAGGAGCTGCTCCTGGAAACCAAATATTAGTCCGAAGTCTGCAATAATAACACGTCACAATTCGCAAGAACAAGTGAGCGAGGTTTTGTGTGAGTTTTGGTGCTTAAAATGTGTTACTAGTTGGTGTGTGACATCAATAGAAGTTGTGCATGGTCATTTGGCGATGAGAGTTTGCTATAGGCTGACATTCCGTCCGTGAGGCGAGTTCGGTGTTGTAATCCCATTTGAGACCATGCGTTCGGACATAGGTTTCTGTCCGTTCCGACTTCCCTATGGTTCTTGAGTTAACCGTCTACTGCAGCTTGAATCGAGTCAAGTCGCGATTCCAATGGCTACCGCGGCTGCTCGAAATTAAAGCTCGCCTTGAGTTCAGTCAGGCCACAACCCCGGCGACTGCGGCAGCGGCCGAAGCTCCGATTTTTCTTTTAAGAAGAGTGTATGGATGATGGAGGGTGGATTGATACCATGGTTCAAGTTATTCATTGGATCGGAGGCTAGTGTTGTCTCGAACGATGAACATGTTCGCTTCTTCATACATTCACCATCACACCCGAATGTCTCGTACATGTACAATCTATCTACCCATCTCGTTCTCTACTCCCCCGAAAGTCGTAATATCCTTGAATGCGGAGGGACGAAGAATGACCCCGAACAGAGCTCACCTTATTGTCCCTACAACCACCATGACAGAAACCCATTGTCTAGAGATAGGGAATGGGTCAAGCTTCTTATGTTCAAGCTTCCGACTAGGCCGACGAGTATTGATATTTCTGGAGTCGAGGAATACAAGATCGCCAGGTTGGAAGTTCAGGGTAGTTCGTCGCTTTCGGTTAGCAGATTCTTCATGAATTAACCGAGCGCGCGTCATTTCCGCTCGAAGGTGTGCAAAGATTTCGTTCATAGTATTGGCGACTTGTTTGGCGTTCACTGTCGTTTTTCGAGGCTGTTCACCAATGTCCATTGGGTCGAGTATCGAGTCTCTGGGGTCAAATCCGTAGTTGGCGAAGAAGGGTGAGACTCCTGTAGTGTCGGAGACTTGACTATTGGATGCAAACTCTGCAAGTGGTAGCCACTTGTGCTAATCGTCTTGAAGGTAATCGACATAGCAGCGGAGATACTGTTCCATTACGGCGTTCATGGCTTCCGTTTGTCCGTCAGTCTGCGGGTGGTATGCGGTTGAGAGTCGCCGGTCAACTTGTAGTCTTTTGCAGAGGTGGTTCCAGAAATTTGAGGCAAACTGAGGGCCACGATCCGATACGACGGTATCCGGACGTCCGTGTATCCTGAAAACGTGGGTGATAAATAAATCGACAAGGTCTTCTGCAGAGGTAGTTGATGTCACGACGTGGATTTAGGAGTATGATGTGGTGTTATGTTTGGTGTTGTGGATGTGTTGAGATGATGGGGTGATTGCGGCAAATTGTCTTGTGGTTGGGAAGAAGGGGTTATACGGCGGCAAAAGTTGTGGTGAAGGTTCTGGTACTCTCTTTGATGGTCCTTGGTAATCGCGGCTATGCAAGATGAGTCATATAAGAGTTGGGATGTTTATATAAAGGCCTGTACTTTTCCTTTGGTTTCCTTTCTCTCTTTCTTCCTTATCCTGACCTCTTGTTACCTACCCGGAATACTACCTTGTCTTGTGGGCTTTGCCCTTCGGAACATCTTGTCTCTTGCCCTTGCCCTGCCTTCGTTGATCGAAGCCTGAAGAGCTGTCGGCCCCTCCCTGTTACTTGTCTCCGACCCCGCCCTCGACCTCACTCTGTCTGTCTGTTGTGCCCCTGGCCTCCGCCCTGCCTTTCTGAAGTCCTGCCCGTTACAACAACAATTCACCTCTCAGTCTTATCTTCACTCTTCAGTTCCATCTTCACCTTCAGCACTCATCTTGACTCTGATATCAAGTTCCATCTTGGTCTCCTTGTCTTCTGTCTTCGACCTTGTGTCTTCTGCCTTTGCCTCTTGGCCTCCCGAATCTAGTCACTCCTGTGATAGCCCCGATCTCCCTCCTATGTCCTCTGAGTCTTCCTTGCTCTTGGACTTCTCGCTCCTGGAAGGTTCTTCATTCCGCCGCTGGTTCCGTTCCTCACAAAGGCAACTTTCGGATGGCAATAGTCTTCATAGTTCAGGGCTTTGATGATTGATTAGCGAAGTGAATTGGTTTCTAGAGCTTTTGAAATGTCAGCGCGAAAATTCATTGTGGCAACGAATGACAGAAAGTTTTGAGCTTTCAGAATTGAGTCCACAGGACAACCATATCAATCACTCTCTTTAGGGAGGTCTCCAGAGCGACATGATAGAGCATCAGCTTTGCCATTAGCTTTTCTTTCATGGTAGACTATGACAAAGTTATATTCTGCGAGTTTTTAGCCTATTGAACTTGACGGCGGAAGAGTTGCATTTTATCCCTGAATGTCTGGAGGTTACTGTGGTTAGTATAGACGGTAACAAGGTTTGTTGTCCCTTTAAGATACAGATGCCAATCTTCAAAAGCCTGAATAATTTCAAGGTGTTCCGTTTACACCAGCACAACGGGCCCGTACGGCCAAGTTCGCTCGCGGAGACCCCAATCCATGCCGCCTACTGGCCCGGATGGCCCCTATTGTCACCCCACGGCTTTCGCATCTCCGAACACTCTCCCATGGCGGGGTTTTTTGCAGACCGAGAATTGTGTCTTCACCCAAGCTTTGAAGAGTTTCCACTTCTCCTTCACTTCGGATTTATTCTTCATCATATATACGACCGCGAACCTCGAATAATCGTCCATGAAGATCACATAATACCTTGCTCCTCCTTTTGAACCTGGGGGATGGGTCCGCATACGTCAGCAGACACGCTCACAATCTTGGATGTTGCTCTCCGTATAGGGTTCTTTCGGTTATTTATATTTCCTTGTAAGATTCGCCTCGGTGCATATCTCACATGCCCTTGATCTTAGCTCTTACGCTATCGGGGCCCGCGTAACATATCCTGATGTGCCATAACCTAGCCAGTTACTTCCTTTCTTCTCTCCTCTCTCTCCTCTCTCTGGGCGGCTCTTCCTATGGCTCATTCGGCGCCCAGCTCCATTTTTCGTTGTTCTCGACTGGCGCATGCTCCTCTTGATGGCCTGCTTTTTCCGTTTCGATATCTGGCCTGGGTGTAGCTTTACCTTCTTCCGGGTCTCTCCTCTCTGGATATCCTTCCGTGGTCCGTTCTGCGGCCTCTCTCGCTTCATCCCACACCTCTGGTAGTGGTGGTAAGTTGTTCTTCTTCCTTTGCAGTCGCGTTATGTGGGCCTGAATTTCTCTCGGTAGGCTCACCAGAATGGTCTACTTCTTTTCTTTCACTCGTCAAGCCACTTCTTCCCCTTCCTCCTTTTCTCCGCGTGTTCCGCATTTATAACTGATTTCCCAGGTTCTTCTTCCATCAAGATCATCGCGGGGTTTGGGCATTCGCAGCTGCGATGGCCGATTCCTTCGCAGTTCCAGTAGGATCAATGCCTGCCTCCAGGCGATTGGCTCTAGGTTCGTGAATCTCCCGGAGCCTTGGGTAGACTGTGTTCATCGTACTCGCTCGCCGGGCGCTTGCCGTTTTGATTCATTGTGATGCTTGGCTTCGCATTTCCTTTGCTTCGAGTGTTTCGATATGGAGTTTAATGGCTTCCTTGAGGGAGTAGGCAGGTGTTGAGCCTTGTCGAGACTTCAATGAACTTTTCCAGCAGGGAGGTGAAGATCAAGTTGTGAACCCACTCGTCACTCATCTTTTGCGATATCCCGACTGGCTGCTGACGAAGCGATCATAGGGCTCTGCTGGTGAACGCAAGCATGTCCTTATCCTGGTTGAGTTTGGCTCCGCGCAGGGCATTGAAGATCCCGATTCTTCCCGTGGTTGTTGTTGACAGGTTGTAGGTCTTTTTGAGGCTGGTCCAGAGTTTGAGAGCATCATCGGTGTCTACATATTCCAGCTGCTCTACGAGATCGGTGGAGATAGTTTCGGAGAGGAAGATGGCCTCTTTCCCATTGAGGGTGTTGTACTGCTTGAGTTTCTTCTTGTGCTGCCTTCCTGTTTTAACAATGGGCTTCTTCATCTCTCTGCTACAGATATCCATCCATCAGTTCGCTTTCAGGATCTTCTCGACCTTTCGGTGCCACGTGGGGAAGTTGCTCGCTGTCGGAGCTCGGAGAGTTTCTTCTTTCACCATTTCAGCAGCCGAAAGCAGCGGGAAAGGCGTCGATTGGCGTGGTCTTGGCTTTGGAGGATGGCGATTGTTAATGAGCAGGGTTTTCAGTGATGCTAATAACGTGTTAAGCACTGGCGGTGCTGAGGAACGAGGTTGATAATGGTTTCTATTAACTCTGGCGCTACATTTATTTTATCCTGATCCCAGCACCGAGTCACATCGGCGCCTCTTACTAATCCACTTGTTCCGTTGCCCCTTCCATTAATAACAACATACTCGCATGCATGATCCATTCAGAATATCAAAGTTACAAAACTACATGTTCAACAACACGCCATTGCCGCAGAGTGATAATTCGTGTCTTAGCTTAATCACCGGGGCTCGAGGATGCCTCGCTGCTGCTGCATCCCCTCCACCACGCTTCCCTCAATCCACCGCATTTCTCCGCTGCGTGATATCATCGCAACTGATCTTTCGAACGTAGCACGATGCTACAGAGATGACATCAGCCCAGGTAACTCCAAGTATATCCATCACGCATATCAACACTTCGCTGCGCACTCCAAGCATTCGTCACTCTCCATAACTATTGATCAAGTACGTCAATCTCGTCGTGTCGGTCAATGAACCCGCTGACTGAACTCCTCGTTTTTTAGACCCGCGAGACTCACTCCCACGAGCTTCCATTACCTCTCCATCATGGCCTCTGAAGCATGCTGCACCATCCCGCCGGTAGTCCAAGACACCGACTCGTACAAAGAGAAAGGAACATACGAGGCAATCAGCAACCTGAAGACATGTCTGCGCCTCCTATCCCTCCTACTCATCTTTCCTCCCTCCTCTTTCCTCCCATCGCTAACTCGACTCCCCCAGACATCACCGGCGCCCACAACTCCAAAACCGGCATCTTCATAATCTACGACATCTTCGGTTTCTTCCCACAAACCCTACAAGGCACCGACCTCCTCTCTGCAGGCACCAACTCGCTCGTGGTTGTCCCCGACATCTTCAACGGCTCCCCCATGCCAATCACGAACTTCCCTGCCAACACCCCCGAAAAAAAGAAAGCCCTGCACTCCTTCTTTGCTGGCCCGGCGCACCCCTCCACCACCGTCACAAAGATCCGCGACACCATCTTCCCCGCGGTCAAGTCTCGTTTTCCGGGTATCGAGGTCTGGGCGGTCCTGGGCTACTGTTGGGGCGCGAAGGTGGCTGCGTTGCTGAGTGCAGCTGGGACGCAGTTCAGCGCGTGTGTGATGTGCCATCCCGCCATGATGGATCCCGGGGATGCCGGGAAAATAGAGGTCCCGGTGCTGGTCATTGCCACGAGGGATGAGGAGGAAGGGGTTGTAAGGAGGTGGGGGGACGGGATTCCGGGAGGGTTGAGGGAGAAGTCGGAGGTGGTGAGGTGGGAGGGGACGTTTCATGGGTTTATGGCCGCGCGCGCGAATTTGAAGGATGGGGAGAATTATAGGTTTTATGAGAAGGGGTGAGTGAATGGGGTGCATTCTTTCGGTGTGGGGGAAGGTGGGGGAAGTGGATGCTGACGGGGAGTAGGTATAAACTGGCGGTGCACTTCTTGAACGAGAAGTTCAAGTCTGGGTCGTAAACTCCTGGGATGAAGGAGATCGAGGTAGATGTTATCTTTGCTCGGAATGGTCGGCTTAGAAGCTGACCTCACTGATGTATGGACTTATGGATTTAGTGCCGGTAATGACGCATACGGACTAAAAACTTCAGCATAGCTATCTAGTCCAACCCTGGCAAAAAATTAAACATATGAATCACCAAGCGTTTTGTTTTTTTCTTTTTTTTTTGGAACGTTATCGCTGCGTCTGCAAGTTACCAGGGCTAGCCAACCCCGAAGATATCGATACAATACACTCCAATTGAACCCGTACACCCAACTTCAATCCTTACCGTCTCCTGCCAGTGTCTCCTCATCGTTGCTTTTCCACCTCATCCTCGGCGAACAACTATAGGTCTGACTGGTAGACGAGTGCGATACCATGACCCATTTGCGCTTGCCTCTGCCTCTTTCCCTCCCCATGATCCCTACGTTCCTCTCCATCTCCAACACGCAGAAAAATTTTTATCGCCTCACTCTTGCTGCTATCTCTCCCTCAATCAACTCACTGCATCATCCCGCTTCTTTAAAGCTCTCGTCGCCATCATCTTTTATCACCGTCACCGTCAAACCCACACACCATGGTACTCTACGGTCTGGGTCTCGTTTTCACCAGCCCCAGCTCTCCTCTCACCTCTGTCCCGCTAGTTACGATCCCCGTCCGTGTTTATGTTAGTTACGAAGACGATATGGGTTCTCATTTTTCATACAGACAGACTCGGACCGGCAGATAGCACCGGTAGCACAGATGCGACGGTAATTTTCACTATCTACACCCACCAGATTGCTCTGACTATCCCCGCTATACCATCACAGCTGCTTCTCTCCTCCGCCATCACCATCAGACCCCTACGAAGCGGTTCAGGCTCGGAGTTGCGAAGATGGAAATAGATCCTGTTCGACAATCGGACAGGAAAGCTAAGTATACGGACGTCGCGAATAACTACTTCTGTGGTCGATAATTTCAACGGTGAAGTCCGTGAGAGCGCGGTTGGTTGTTCTCGTGGTGGGCATCAGCTATCTGCATGACAGGGCCACACATCATGATCGTGTGATGGTGTTTGGGCTGGCGTCACGAAGAACAAGCCATACAGTTGGTGTGGGGATTAGGGGTCCTCCCCTTTTCTCTTTCTCTTGCTCTGTACTTCGTTCTTGCTGCTGACAACAGGAAACTTGAAGGGGCACAAGTGACGACACACTCAACGACCTCAAAAAAGAGATGGATGATATACAAAAGGACCCAGTCTACCTGAAAGATGTGTCTCAGCGTGGTGACCATTTCTACTCTGAAAAGCGACTCATGCATTGGGTCTCAGCCCCACGCCCAATTGGCGAGTGGGGGTTCAATCATAGTTTGAGTAGTCTGGACAAAACGGATCGTCAGGGCAACTGCTACGATACGAGTTACCTGCGACCGTGACGGCTCTTTAAATGGAAAAAAATGCGGATTCCGCCAGTGATCATAACTATGGTTTTTCCCACATGGCAGCTATGGATTTTGGTTCCGCCAGCTCTCTTCGCGTCTTTGTCAGCTACAGCTCTCATCCCTGCCAGGCCCATTCTCCGTCCCGGCAAAGTACGGATTTTTACCAACATACAGCTCCCGTTCTCGCCAGCTACAGTACCCAAATTCTCCCCCGTAGATGGACCGACTCCGAGACTCGCTGGACAATGTATTGCATAAAGTCCTCGAAGTCCCCGACCCTCAGCTCGGCAATAAATCCCGCAGAATTCCACACACACGAGGGTTTCACGGTTCAAATACCTGGTTGATCTAAAGTGTGAGTGCTACTCTACTCTTTTCTATTAGTTGCAGCGAAGGAGAAAAGATCGCTGACACCGTACCACCCGATAGAGGCTTTCTTTCAATCGTCGCAAGACATGCGGCTCGGGTTCCACGTCCCGTTCGACTTCTATTCCGATGCGCTTGCAGTACTAGGATACCGTTGCCGGCCATGGTGTCCACTTACGATTGCTTATAGAAGCCTTTTTATCCACCCGCGAATGGTCAGAGCTTCCAATGCACTCTGTTGGATCCAAATCCTGGTACATGAGCACGCGGCCCCTCTGCGGGTCGGTAACTTCTCAACCTGAGCAGACGTGGTTTGGAAATGCTTCACCGCCCTTGTCGCCACCTCCTGAAGTTGATTGTGATTGTCATCAACGAATAATGGAGTCCCGCGTTGAGCGAAGACCACCCAGCAGACGCAGACTACCCTCAGCTCCGACCAGCCCTGGCGAGAAACCGAAGATACACGTAATCGGCGACAATCCAGCAGACTAATATCGACCCATCTCTCACAGACTCGGATCGTACGCCGTGCATCGCTTTATTCCCATGCTGTTGGGGTTCACCAGTGAAGGGGTCATGGCTGGAGTGTGGGTCATAACATCAGGTATCGACAACCGCACCCTGTGTTAGCTGGCGTTCGACTCTCTTAAGTTGAGTACCAAGCAACTGGGCCCGTGGGGTGTATTCAACGAGTTTGCGGGATGCAAGGACCTGAAGCCTTTGACGCATCGTGAGATGGTCCAACTCATCGTGGGTAGTGTGATGGGGTAAGATTTCAGTTCTCACCCTGTGATGGATTATCCAGGTGATATAATGGAAGCGCTTCCTCAACAGAGCTAGCTGTCTATATGCCAAGCACCATGATCTATCACTCTGTGCTCTCTCGCTCCTGACGCTCTGACGCCCTCCTTGTTGGTTTGTTCTTTCTCACCCAGCCGCAGCATATCTCGAGTTATGTACGTTGAAAGCTGGAGACTTTGAATACACATCCGGCCGCACCCGAGCTACCATAATCGCGAACATCATGTTTGTTTTGCGGCCGCCGCACGATACCAGATAGTACCACTAGTACAAGCTTTCATCATCATGGTGAAGGAGAGAGAAAACAAAAGAACAGGAATGCAGAAACGGCGGAAACGGCGGAAGCAGCACACAGCGCACTGTGGGCTTGCCCGATACGAATTGTTGATGACAATCCTCAGCAAAGACAAAACGTGACATTCCCTAACTTGATCCTCAACCAGTTACTCCCAGCTATATCCCAACCCTATTCTTCCAAAGACTCTTCCCTAGCCTATGCCACACTCGCATCAAGCTGGACCACCCGCTTGTAGTATACATGCGCATCGCGAGTTTTGTGTCGTCCTTGAGATCGTACATAGGCTCCTATCTGACAGTTAAGTTTCATGGAGGCGCTCGAAATGTGAAAAGTAAGTAAGATATAAAAGATGTACTGACTGTAGTCAAATAATAATCACGCCTTGTATATTTTCAATCATCTGGCCATGCTGTACTGGTGTGCATGTTGGTGAAATAATGCAGGTGTGGTTTCACGGGATGTGATTCGACGGGGAGATGATGGGGGAAGTTAAGGGCGAAAAAGCTGTCAGCTTACAAAGTCTGGCCCGTAGGTGATGATACAGGACAGGCACCAGGCAATAAAATAACATCAAGAACCCACATACCAACGCCATACCCAACCACAACCAAAAATCATAAGCTTCTTGCCTCGCAAACTCAATCATACCGACACTCGCGGTGTAAACATCACGGCTCATGCGTCACTTCCCGCAACGCGCAGTCGCATTGACCGCGTCGCAGCCTCACCACCATCGCCAACCCACCACGACACCCAACCGCCTCCCCAGTCCCACCACTCCCTCATCCACCCTACCAAACGCGCTCGATCGCCTCCTCTCACCATCTCACCATCTCACCATATCAGCCCTCCCTTCCTCTCTCCCGCTTCCCCTTCACACACTGCAACCACTATCATGGCGCTCCCCAGATGGGAGAAGCGCAAACACGAGCGCGCGCAAAAAGTGGCCCTAATCCGCCACAACCTCCTCCGCTACGTCCGTTCGTTCCCCTCGCCTGTCTCCACCGCTTTCGCTAACCCTCCTCCCATCCAGACTCTATCTTCCCGAAACAAACGGCCGCCGTTCCAGCAGCGAAACTCACCGGACGCGGATACATTTGCTCGTCGTCGGAGAAACAGAAACACGATGCCATGGAGTTTATGTTCGTCCCGCTGACCCCGCGCGCGCAAGATCTGTTTGGGAATAAGTACGGCCTGCATTCGTGGCCAAAGACACATCAACTGGAGGATATGTTGAAGATGGGGGAGGTGGAGGTGAAGCTGGTGCAGACGGGGGAGACGAGCGTGGGCGGGTGTGGGAGGGGAGAGGGGAGAGTTAGGATGAGTGCCGGGAAACGCGTTAGTGTTGTGGGTGTGGGGAAGAGGAGGAGGATAGTGGATTCTTGGGATGTGGATGAAGAGGAGGAACAGGAGGACGAGGTCGAGGATGTCGCGAATACTCAGTTGAGGATGGAGGCTGCTGCATCAGAGTCGGCGTCGGGGGTGGCTGTGTCGAGGAGGTTACGGTCGACGAGGGTGACGAGGTCGTCAGAGTCGTCGAGGTCGTCGGCAACGAGGGGAACTCGCTCGTCGTCTTCAGCATCAAAACCTCAGCAACAGCAGCAGCAGCAGCAGCAGCAAAGGGAAAGAAGCAAACGCCGCCGCACAAACCCTCCCACACCACCCGACCCAAACTCCTCCTCTTCCTCTTCATCATCATCCCCCGAACCCCGCCCTACCCGCCGCCTCCGAACCCGCTCTTACCCCCCATCTTCCGCGTCCCCCTCCTCCGCCTCCTCCAACACATCTACAGCCACCCCCGCCTCCCCTCCCCTCAAACCGGACCCAACGCCTCTCCCTGTATCCCCCACAACCGCCGCCACAACCCCCTTACCCCCCACGCCCTTCCCCGCTCCAACTCCCGCCCCCCTCTCTCCCTCCACCTTCACCCCGCTCGACTTCTCGACCCCGACCTCCGCCACCGCATCCCGCATGCTCCTTCTCCAAGCCGCCGAATCAGTCTCTCTCCAGGCGCGCCAGCGGTACACGCAGATCTTGACGCTGGTCGAAAAGAACCGGGATCTTGAGCGCGAGCTCGAGGAGCGGGATCGCCGGGTGCGGATGTTGGAGGGGCTGGTGGGAAAGTTAGAGCGGGAGATAGGGCAGGGGGGTGATGCGGGGACTGGGTTGAGCCGGCGTTGCGGGGGAGAGAAGGCTGAGGGGGAGACGGGGGGATGATTACAGAGCAAGTGAGGGTCGGAAACAATAACAGCAGCAGAACAGAAGCAACAGAAGCAGAAACAACACCCATGACAACATCAGTATGGCGTTTTATCGCGGTAGTGAGGATATACCAGCATACCAGCATACCATGAATCTAGCACACTGGTATCATGACGGTAGCATACAGTGGTAGTAGCATGATGGTCGGGGAATATTAGTAGCGGTATAGTAATAGCGTTGGTAGGCTATGGTACGTTTTTTTTTTTTTGTTTTTTTTCATTGCGTTCTGGGGCGTTTTTTTTCTGTTTTCTCTGTTTTTGAGGGGTGTACAGGTAGTCGCCGTGGCGGTTGGGTTGATGCATCAGGTTGATATATGGTCGTTGGATTCAGATGGATCGGAGACGCGATTGCGGTAGTGGGCTGCTGCCAGTAAGGTGGTTCGACTCGGAGTTCAACTTCAAGTGCGATGGATGTGACGTGGCTCGTATGTGACGAATGTGGGCCCCGGGGGGGTTAAACATGATTCGAGTTCCAGACCATGGCATGTCGGTGAGCGATATTAGTATCATGTGTAGTTCGAGGCATCGTTGTAGGGAGATATCATACTATACAGCCTGAGATAGAGCCTACAGAGGCGAGAGAAAGAGACAGAGAACAAATAAAAAGTTACGATCATCATCAACATCAACGTCCGGGCCTCGCTCCCGATCAAGTTCATATTCTTTCCCGTTGCAACCCACAAAACGTCATGCCAGTCTCTAGATTCACTTCCTCCACTTCCTCCACTTCTCCACTTCTCCACTCCCGCACTTCCGGTCACCGCCTTGATTCACTTGCTTCTCGTACTCCCCTAGTACCCTACTCCACGATCAGCTACTCTACTACTACTATGGTACTTCTCCTTAGTATCCGAGCCCGAGTCCCACCACAACCGGCCTCTGCCAGGAGATCTGAGCTGCAGCAGCAGCTACACTACACTTGCAGAAGCAGCGGTAGAAGCACGATACCCAGCTATCGCCATCGCGGCCCGGGGCAGCGGGGATTTTGATTTGGAGGATAGTTATGCGTATGATGATGGCATGGTATGTGGTATGCAATGATTGATCGCCAGTGATTGTCAGTGATTGCCATTGTAGTGATTCATCGGGCCCGGAGGATATGATACCACTCTACATACTAGCATATATACTGTACCCTGACCGTACGCGTAACAGGAGTGTGGGATAGCCAGTGATAGTGGTAGTGACAGTGGTAGTGATAGTGCGGTCACGGTCGGGCACGTTGGGATAACGACGACTCGATATGACGATGGCCACGGTGAGGACGCGGATGCGGATGAGAAAGACAATCAACGATGATATATAACCTAAGCTGGAATGACAATTTTACTAGACTATACCCAAACCCTCCCCTCCCTTCAAGTTCCCCTCGCTTCGCCGATCGCATACCTCCCGTTCTCCTCCGAGTCAAAATCTCCCGGAACTACGTACCGGTACCATATCCTGATCCATCACACTACATATCCCAGGCCTAAACAAAAAGACCGAAATCCGGAGGTAAGGAAGGGAAGAAAGGAAGGAAGGAAGGAAGCGGCGGTTCTCGCCGACCCCCGACCTTGCGTTAACTATGTCAGATCAGATGCGTTTTAAGCACGGAGCTCGACTTGCTGCCGCGCCTCCGGTTCCTTCACCTCTTCTTTCTCCTCGGCCGCCTTCACCTCATCCTTCTCCACCCCCTCTACCGTGAACCCCTCCTTCCCCTCTGCCTCCGCCGCCTTATTCTCCTCCTCCACCATATTAACCCTCCTCAACACCGCCGTCACCGCTCTCGCGGCCTCGACCCTCTCTTCCGGCACCATCAAATCCCAATACGTCGTCGTGCCAACCACCAACTTCTCCCATCCCTCCTCTCCTCCCTTCTTGACTCTCCCCGTCCTCAAGAAGCGCAAATACGCATCACTGACCCTCGCATGCGCGATGGCAATATGATGATGGCGTCCGGTAATCAGATACACATCATCGAACGCGGAGCCGTGCACGCGCCCCAACGCACAGAGGTTTAGTTTATTATCGGGATTAGTGGGACCTTGCTGGAGGTTTCGGAGTTGAGCGAGGTGGAGTAACGCGGTGACGAGGCGAGCGGCGCCGATGGTGTCGGTGGAGTCGAGGAGGAGGAGGCCTTCGGTTGGGTCAAGCGCATCGTCGTCCGAGGAGGCGAGTTCGCCTTTCTCCTTGTCTTTTTTCTCCTTCTCGGCTTTTTCTTTCTCGGCTTTTTCTTTTTCGCGGGAAGAGGAGGAGCGGCGGGAGGAGCTGGAGGAAGGGGATGAACGCTGTTTCTTCGCGGAGGGCTTCGCGTTGGTGAGCATTTTGCGGCGCCGGGATAGCAGCAAGGTGTTGAAGTCGGAGACGCGGCGGAAGGAGTGTTCATGTCGGACTTGGGTGCCGAGGATGGGGCCGAAGACGATGCCTTTGCGGGCTTCTTGCGGGATCGGGGAGGGGCGGTGGAGGTAGTCGGTGAGGTGCACGGAGAAGAGGGAGGATTGGAGGGCGAGTTTGGGGGCTGCGCGGGGGGCGCTGAAGGCGGGGGTTAGTTATAATGGGGGATATGGGGGATGGAGGATAGGGGATGGGGACATACAAGACGCGGATTTGGTAGTTCCAGCAGAGAGGGTCAATAAAGTTTTTGATCATGTCTTCGCGGAAGCGTTCAGGCATATTCCATTTTTCTTTGCTGCGGTCTTTGGGGGGAGGAGCGCCAGTAGCAGCAGAAGCGGGGGTAGTGGCGGTAGAAGTAGAAGCGGATTCGCCCTCTTTTCCAGGCTCCGTCATCTCCACGTCCCCGTCCGCGTCACCAGCAGGTTTCTCATCCACCTCCATCAACTCAGGGCTCGCCGGGCGTTTTCCATTCCCATTCTGCTCCAAAACCTTCTTCCCCGCCGCCGCAGCATCGCCCTCCCCCTCACTCTTCGCCAACTCCTCCTCGGACAGCGGCGTGAGATCGTAATACGGATCGACCATTTCGAGTGCCTGATAGAAGCGGTAGAGATTCCCCAGCTTTATATCACGGCGGATTCTGGCGGCGGCTTGGAACGCCGTGTCGTTATCGATCAGGCATTCGCGGCAACGTTCAATCCATTCCTTGGTGTCTTTTTCCTCCTTGGTTTCCACCTTTACCGCGAGAGTGCCATCAGCGTTTCGGACCGGGCGAGCGTTGGAGGCTGCCGCGGCAGTGAGTTCGGCGAGGAGCTCAGGGTTGTCTTCTGGGATGAAGCGAGAGTCAATGATGGAGGAGAGGGGGAGATTTTGTTGGATCGTGATGTTGAGGGCTGCAAAGTGCGCGGGTGTCACATCTGTGATCCGCCGGATCTGTTGGAAGAACCGGTAGAAGGTGTGGTCCGGTGGGAGGCCGGTGGTGAAGGGGTCGATAGGCTCAGGGTCATCGAGGGAGGACGAGGGCGGTGGAGGCGGTGGAGAGTAGAGTGGTGGGAAGGGGAGCGGTCCGCGATGACGCTTGACTGAGTTGCGGATGGTGCTGCGGTCCGTTTGGTTGGACGGGTTGACGAGGCCCCAGCTGCCAAACATGGTGGAGGTGAGGTGGTGGTGGGGAGATGGTGGGGAAGATCAGATAAAAGACGAGGCACCAGTTTCGGGGACCTTGAGGGTGTTGGCGATGGAGAGGACTCGTGGATCGGATCTTCGAGGGCCAACACAGTAGAAGAGGAGACAGGGCTCAGGATGAGGGGTATACAGAGGTACTCGTACCTGGACGATCCTGGAGCTCTCCCATCCGCAACTGCAGCGACTAACTCGGAGTGTCGCGCTGTGCGTTGGCGGCGGGGATAGACATGTCGGCAGTCTGTTGTCAGTTCAGTTCAGTCGTGTATCTGATACCCCATCAGTTTCCTCACATTGTCCTCCATCCACGTCTCCCCTCTCATCAGGACCGCCTCCAATTCTCTGTCAATTGATGGTTTTCTCCATAGTCTGGTTCCCCTCGCCGATACCAGACCGCCCTCTCTCCACTTCGTTCCAACTCTCGCCTCGCCTCCCTCCCGCTCCGCGCGCGGCACCCCCGTTCCGGTGTCGGCTGCATCCTGTCTCGTCTCCGGTCCCCTGCACGGGATGCTCAAACGGGGGAAGGCGCCAGTCGCGGCAGATGTCTGTTGGTGTGTCGTGTCGTTACATAACGCTGAGAGTGTCGTGATTTCATTGGCGGCTCTGAGAGTTCATAACGTGATGATGATTCATCACTATATCGAGTGATCTAACGTGGAGCAAATGTGGTGACTGAAATGTGGCTGCGAATCTGCTTCATGAACCATCACCGGCAAGTCGAGTGATCAGAGGCGAGATCACCCTTACCAGTGCTTTGTCATCGCTCCGGAAGCATTGACCAAAATGTGGCCATGGCCTCCGAGGTGTTTGGCTGCGAATGTGCTTCATGCTCGATCACTGGGAAAGCGAGTGCTCTCCCATGATACAGATCAAATGCTGAACGCTTTGCGTGTTCGGTTGCGGATGTTTTTCACGTTTAATCACCCGTGCCAGACGACTTCAAACGCCCCGGGATGGGACGTTTGGTACTTGCGCGAAAGACCGCCGGGCAGGAGAACACGAGCTCACTGGGACGCCATTTGGAGCAGAGAGAGACGAGTGGTCGTCTAGCAGAGTTAGTGAAATGGAAAAGTGAGGAGCATATTCGTCAATGCTTACGAAGATGTGAAACCGCTGAAGTTCATGGCGGTTGCGAGTTCTAGCACGATGGTAAAAATCTGGAGGATAGTGTAGATGGCAGTGAAGTGGTGTGATAAGCAGAGCAGGAGAAGTGGGATCAAACAGAATCGTGAGTTGGTGCTGAGATGGAAGAAGAGAGAAGGAGCAGAAGGGAGGAGAGAGGTGTTGATGAAGCCTATGAAAGGACTGTATGATGCAGAAGTGAGGATACGAATATGATGGAAGTGTGAGAGATGGATAATGTTGTAGCGGAGCATAGGAAGCACGATGAGTAGCAGGAGAGAGTGAACAGGTACAGCACGTGACCGCACAATCGACAACTCTATTCTTTGCCTATGTGTATGAATGGACGAGACACGGACCGTAAAATCAATTGGACTAAATGGTAATGAGAATGTTAGTTGACATGGAATTCATAAAAATAAAAATCTGAAGCCCCGCCAAATCGAGTGACATCCCGCGCCTTGACCTCCGCCTCACACCTTTCTCACCAGCCTCACCAACCTCAACCTCCCCCACCACCGCCCACCATGTCGACCACCTGCGATCTCTGCTCCGCCCCCCTCACAGACCCCGACACCGGTCTCCCTGACTCCGTCCTCCTCCCCTGCTCCCACACCTTCCACTAGTCCGTCTCCCTCCCCCAATCCCCCCCCACGAATCCACACCAACCCTCACAGTCCCTGCATCGAAGACGAATACCTCAACTACGACTTCCCCGCCACCGCCTCCTCCTCCACCACCACCACCATCCCAGCGCCCCTCCCCACCGCTAGCAATAGCTTCCCTTGCCCGACCTGCCACACCCTCCACAACCCGCTCCTCGCAACCCTCCACAATGAAGGCGGTCTCCAGCACTCCTACAACCTCGGCGCGCATCTAGCGGAGGAAGCATACTACGACGCGCGCCCGCACCTGAAGCGCATGCGCGCGTTTCTGAGTTTCTGCGCGGAGGGTGATGTGGGCGCTGTGATCGGGATGCTGGAGGATGAGGAGGCGGAGGCGGAGGCGGGGGATGATGGGGAGGTGGAGAGTGATGCGGGACGGTTGGTGGATGCGGTCGATAGAGAGACTGGGGAGGGTGTGCTACATGTGGCCGCGGGAAATGCGAGGTGGGATGTCGTGAGGGTGTTGTTGGAGAAGGGCGCAGATCTGGGGAGGATGGATAATGCGGGGAGAGGGGTGCTGGATGTTGTGAGGGAGGTGGCCGGGGAGGAGGGGGTGAGGGAAGTGGTGGAAGCCGCCGGGTGGGGGAGGTAGGGGATAGAGCCGAGGTGAGCGTGCGGGGTGGAGAGGGGATTAAATATCACGATTGTAACCTAGAATAGTAGAGCTTCCCGACGACTTGATGTGTACATGTTTATGCCCGCTCTACCATAATCTTACCTCTCATCGTTCTCTACCCACCATTGTCCACGCCTCTTCACTACCTTTCCCCAGCAACTTGAACCCGGTTGCTGCTGTTCCATTCCTCTAAGCTCTCCTCAATTTTACCCACGAACCACAATCCATGAATTCCCACCAGTACTTCAAACGTTATCCCGCTATATAGCAAAACCAGCACCCATACACATCTCACAACAGCCCCATCTCCACTATTCTCTCCAAAGCCACCCAAAGTTTCATTCATCCATACATCCCATGGCACCGTCAACATTTTCAACGCCTCCACCAAATGGCACTCGTCGTACTAAACCCACTCTGTGGGTGAAACCCCACCCACTTCACTCCCGCAACTAAATCCTCACTCTCTCGCTCGCTTTCGTCTCGCTCTCTCATCACCCCATGAAGTGGGTCTTCGACAGCCGAAATCACAACAACTGTGGACGTACTACTCTGGATGAGGATCGATATCGTCTCAGCCAACACGAGAATGACGGGATCGTGTTGGACGGTGGTCCATGCACTAACATCTCACCGCGGGAGGTTTTTTGCAGGTGCACTTGATTCCTTACACCTCTCTGCGCTAGTACTGCTGTCCTCATTTCGATGTATTTTGTGTTTGAACGACACATAAAGTCGGGCGGTCTTCTGCCGCCGCTTGATTTGCGTCAAACATGCTGCTACCAAGACAATCACAAACCACATATTTCTGACCATCATCGGCGTTAATCACGGCAACATTCAAGTCTCTGTTTTGGACTGCGGTGGTTTTCTTGGTAATCAGGAAACTTACAATCTTTCTATTACTCAGATGGAAAACACTCACAGAACTAAACTCGGAGTTTTGAGTGGAGATGAAGCACTCAAAATCCGCCATATTCAAGTTATAGGGGCCACGGGCTTACGACACTTGTGAGGAGCTTCCTAAAGTGGAAATGGATTTCTCCTTGAGGTGGTGTATGGTATGAGTATGCTGTGAGTAGTTTAATAACATGTTGATTTCATTACCATTGTTTGGTGGAGATTGGACTTCCTCTGACAGTGTTGGGATAGAATCGCAATTAATTCCAGTGCGCCGATGCATGGAAACTTCAAGTTACCGATGATCGAGGGACAAGGGGAGAATATAGTACAATAGTATGGATATCTGATTTAGCTATTCCGGGAGGATCATGACGCGGTTCACAAGTCGTTTCTAGTCTGCACTTACGAAGAAGCTGATGGTGCGGCGGGTACCTACCTTTTCTGTAAGTAGCCGTCACGGCCCCTGTTTATTTCTGACTTACTTAGGGGGCCGATGGGAAGAGGTAGATGTTCGCGTGTTGCGTTTATAGTAGTAGAATGCTGCTTAAGTGCGGAGTGGAGAGTGTATGGGTGCGAAAATAACTACTATGTGGAAACCTCGCTCTACTTGTCATGGTTTCCCCCGATGAGCGATATCTTGAACCTGATAAAGACAACAATCAATTCGTGGCATGCATCCTCTGATTCATGTCTGAACTCCCACACCACACCGCTAACTCACACTGGCATAACTACATCTTTATTCTTCAAACTCTTCATCAGCCTCAATACATTCCCCCTCCCTGCCTCCATGCGCCCCTTCTGGTGAGATTACCTAACGACTCCCCACGCACATGCTATGACTCGTTTCCTCTCTTTTTAATAACATCCTATACCACCGCCCCGCAACTACCTGTAATAACATAGCCCCTCTATATCATTGCAGCATCAGTTCTTAAACCCCGAGCCATGTAAACCAGTGCGCCCCGTCATGCCCCTGCTCCCTATTAACCATCATGAACCCCCCATCCTGATCCCCTCACTCACAACTCCCATCCCTGTCCCGATGGTATGATATACTTCCCTCGAGTTCGCCCCTATACCATTCCAATCCCGATCCCGATCCCAATCGCGAACCCGTGAAGTTGACTGCATCATGTAATATCACTTACAGTCTCAATCTCTCTCTCCCTGTGAATCTCCCTTTCGATCCATGTGTTCAACCTCGCTCTCAGTCTCGAGCCGTTCCCAAAATCTTCATCTACCCTGCTAGAAATCCTGATCGCGCTCCTTGTCCCGGCGTGACTGACGGATAGGAAAAGACAGTAAGCAAGAGTTCAAGTTCAATCATCAGCCCGGAGCTCGAGTACCGGTAGCTCTACTCTCGCCCCTTCCGTCCCTCTTCACATCCTCATAATCGCCATCTTGATGCGCTTCAACTCCCATCCCAGCCGCACTGGTATTACGTTGATCCGATGCTGCCGTCATGTGGTATCACTCTCAGCACCAATCCCTCTCTCTCTGCCCCCCTCATCCTCTCCCGCTCAACCGCCCTCTTCCTCCCTCTCCCCAGTCCACCTCTTCTCAGATGCGTCTCTCCCCCACTGAGGCGGCAGCACTATATTACACGAGAGTTATTGATGTCATCCATCATCATATCAGCATAAAGTTGGACACGACTCGTCCTGCTCCCTCTTTGGCTTTTCATCACGCTCGAGTCTTCGCTGTCAATCTCCCTAGCCACCAAGCTCCGTCCACTATGTCTCCATGAGGTTGATGGCATGCGAGTGCAGTGGCGTCAGCTCTGCTGGCGATGCAACCTATTGTAAAAGCTATGAGTTGGAGTCCGAGTCGGAATTTGGTCAGAGTTGAGTTATTATGACGTATTTACTACATTGACAGTAATGAAAGGAAAGTCAAAACGCAAACAACGAACTAGGAGCGCGTACTATAACCATAGCTATAGCATACCACGGATATCACACGATTCACTCAACACCCAAGTTCCTATTTCACCAAGCATAAATTTCACCGTCCCTCACTGGCAGCTGAGCAAAATCGCAATCAGCGCCATCCTTTGACTTAAACACCATCACAATCAGCAGCAATATGGTATCATATCCTATCACCTATCACCTATCACTATCCCCAACTATCTCAAATTCCCCTTCCCCCCTTCTCGCTGCAGATCCTTTCGCAAAAACAACAACAGCATGAACGTAACAAAAAGAAAATCCCCGAAATCCCTCAAACTATACTAACCCTCCTCTTCAAACCCCCCCCCCCCTCGGTCCATCCAGCTGGCGTCTACTACAGCATCACCCGGCCGTCTTCTCCTCCCGCCTCCAGCCTCACCCACCCCTCATAAAATCGTACACATACTCCTCTTCTTCCTCCCCGCCCTCCCCGCCTCAACGCCCCCCCCAAACGCGCCCTCCCCCCTCCCCGTAGCCCCACCGCCCACCCCCCTCCCCGCCGCCGGCCTCTCATTCGTAATATTCCTATGCTTCCTGAGCACTCTCACGACATCAAAAAACGCCTTCTCGACATTGACACAATTCTGCGCGGAGGCCTCAACAAACAGGCAGCCGAGCTCGGACGCCAAATTATGGCCTTCCTGGGTGGACACCTCTCTCTCGGTGACCTTATCGCTCTTGTTCCCGACGAGCATTATCGGCGCTTGGATCGCCGAGGAGGTGGAGGAGAAGCCGCCGCCGTAACCAAGTGGCGCGCCGGCGGATTCCTTGACGCGCTGAATCTGATTATGGAAACGCGGGATGCGCGTGAAGGAGGAGCGGGAGGTGATGGCGTACACCAACACGAATCCTTCGCCGTCGCGGATCCATTGGTCGCGGAGGGCGGTGTATTCTTCTTGGCCGGCTGTGTCGAGGACTTCGAGCATGCACGAGTAGCCGTCGATGACGACTTGTTTGCGGTACGAGTCTTCGATTGTGGGGTCGTAGGTTTCGACGAAATGGTTTAGGCAGAGCTAATGTGATGGTGGTGTTAGTTCATGATCATGATGAATAGGTGGGGTAGGCTAACCTGGATTGTCAATGCTGTTTTCCCCACACCTCCGTCTCCCAGCACCACCAACTTGTATAATGTCATCGGCGCGATTCCCATGGCTGCAGTCGGCGGATTCCGATAAACGATAAGCTGGATTCAAGTGTCTATTCACGCGGTAGCGTCGGGGTTTTGGGGAACGAGCGACGGACGGAAGGCGGGGGGATAGCTCTTCAGGGTCTCGTCGTGGTGGTGCCTATCGTCCGTGGCAAGAGCGCCAAGCAGTGGCGATGGAGCGAGCGAGTATCTCGAGAGGGGATGGAAAGCGGTGGTGGTTACGAGCAATTATTGATGCGAAGCGGGGTCCGGAAAAGCGATATGCGAGGTTTTGCGTTGCGTTCAAGCCGTTACGTCGTCACAAGATGAATAATTATGCCTTGTTGGGGGACCTTTCCAGTATATCTATATAAACGCCATCAGCTTTAATCCGGAGTGACCCTTGGAACACACTCGTAGCGCGCAAGGAGGCTGATGGATAGCGTGGAATGGAGTTGGGGCAGGCAACGAACCTGGAGATGGGCGAACGATGGATAGATGGATGGATGGTATCGCAGACTGCACGTGAAGCTTGTTAGCACACCTTCTCTGCAACGACAACTCTGCAGCCATCTCGCCACGGGAGCACGTGTAGAGAGGGCACGACAGGATGGAGGGGCGATGAGCATCGACACGGCGTGATCGTACGAGCCGTCAAAGCCCAGCACCCCTCCATGCGACTCTTGAAGCAACCTCAGGGGCACGCCAGCACCAGTCCTCGGCAGCCACGGTACAAGCAGCACACAGCACGCTCTGTTGCCAGATCTGTTGCCAGACAGGTGCTGTTTGACGGTGGTGGAGGACGAGGAGGGCGATGCGGTGGGGTTGCTATTTCGGTCCAGCCAATGGGGCGGCTTCCACTCACAAACTTCCGAATGTAGGTAAGGACGAGGCGAGACGCAAGTGTAGAGGGCACTTTTTTTTCAGTCGGCGGCGGCGGCGGGCGTCAAGGGCGAGGCTGAATCGACTCGGGTTGGTGGTGGTGTTCTGCAGACATGGCCGTCAGTATCGGTACCATCAACCAGGCCGTCCTAAATGGTGACCCGGGGGGACCCTTTTCCCAGTCTCGCGCCTCCGGGAACACGCCAACGAGCCTGTGCCTCCTTGGAGGAGGGAAGGAGGGAAACACCCATCCATCCAAACATACCCAAAACCCTCTTTTTCCGTCTCACTCGTCGGAACCGTGCTTTCCACAACCACGCTCACGGACAGCTAGGTGCAGTCGGGGGGGGGGGGATCGCTGGCAGCTCAAGATGTTCTATCGGAGAACTCCAGGCGGTCGGACCGTGGGGGCGAAGAAAACGAGCTTTCTCTTTTGTAGCGTGTGCTTTTCTAGGGCTTGCGAGTCGCACTTATGGGGGGGCTTCATGTTAGCATCGTAGATCAACTGCCTCGAATTATCCCATCTCTGGGAATCTTTTGCTCGGATGTCCGGTTGGGGGCCTCTCGCCTGAGGAAGCGGGCCGGCAAACGGACACACTTACACCATCCAAGGGCGGCGCTAGAAGGAGGGGTGGGAGGACAGAGAAGAGGGGAGGAGAGGTGGAGGTTGCTGGTGCTTTTGTTCCTGCTGATGATGCTAGTGTCGCCAGGAGCATCATTATCGCCAGCCAGTGTCCGCGAATTGGCCTTGAGGAGCAATGAAGACACCAGCACCAGCACCAGCAGGGAAACAAACGGCGCCGCGACACAATGGGTGACAGACGCCTTGGTGTGAGCGGCCGCCACCCTCCTCTCTGTATCGCTGGGCGAAGGATGGACAAAGACGGGGGGGGATCAGGAAGCGGGGGCACTCACCGAATGGAGCCCGTGGTGGTCGTCCTCGTCTTTGTCGTCTTCGTCGGGGGGAGGGGGGGGAGGGGTGTTGGGGGGGGTGTTGGGGGGGGTTGAGGGGGCGGACACGGGAACGGGTGGCGCTGTTGAATGCTGGGTTGGTGGTGAATGGGAAGCTCAGGTTCGATCTCGTCTCTCTGGGCTTTGAGGGGGGGGGAGGGGGGGGTGGTGGGAACGGAGGGAGGCGGAGGGACGCGAGTGCAAGTTCCTCGATGGCTCTCTCGCGCAGTAGTCGGGGGTTTTTGTCGAGTCTGGGCTGTTGTTGGCTTCGGCGAGTTGGTTGGGGCTGGCAGCGAGCACGGACCATCACCCGCCGTCTCGTCTCGCTTGACGAGCCCTGACGAACCACAACCCCAGAAAACCTCCCTCCCTGTCCTCATCCCCGTCCAGCATTCATCATCTTCATCATCTTCATCATCTTCATCATCTTCATCATCATCATCACCCCTTGCCGTCGTGAAACCGGCCATCTCCATCATCTCCAGCTTCAGCCATCCCCCCACCCTCACCACCAACAACATCCATCGTCCACCTCCAACACCACCACCACGACGCTGAAAAATTTTCCCCTGGCAGTCTGCAGCCCCGCGCGCCGCAACCCCGAGAACCGCAACTTGCGCAACCCTCTCTTTCTCTCTCGCTCTCAATTCTCGCATGCAGGTGGGTGTGTCTGCAGCAACAGCAGCAGATCTGTATCCATCCCTTCGCTTCGCTACCGGAACTCGAGGGTGGGCGGAGATATGTATCTATAAACCCGGGTGTGGGTAGAGAGTGATGAGTAATCCGATCCATATATATTCTTCGTTATGTAGCGGTGAGTATAGTGGATATCGATACTCGGCCACCAGATTCCTCGTTAGTTGTGATGATGCTCTATCTACTTGTGTTTGCGTACCGGTACTATGTAGACGACACCAACTCTGGGAGGTTCATCACGTGCCTCATCATCCCTGAACGGAGAAATGCCATTTTGTGATAATCATAAAACCGCTGGTTGAGCCGCTTGCTTGATCTGTCGAGTACTTTTCGGTCATGTGGGTCTTGTAGATAAAACAGCCATCCTGTCAGTCGTTGGAGAGATGGAATGGGAGTTCAAGTTGAACAAGGAGAGCAGGTGTTGGCGAAGCGGGTGTTGGAGATTCCCGAGTTGAAGCATCAGCAGGCGTTGGAGGGAAAAGCAGAGAGCTAAGGGCGTTGGAGATACTACAATTGGAATATCAGTAGGCGTGCAAGATGAAGTTGGAGACTCACTGGCCGTTGAAGAGTCGGAGCGGACGTGTGATTTGGAGAGAGAGCAGGCATTGGAATAGCGGTCATTGAAGAAACGGGCGTTAGAAAAGTGGGCTTGGAAACTCTGTTTCCAGACTTGGAGTATCGGCTGGCTTTGGAGAGCGGCTGCAATAGTTGAAGAGCCTGAGTGTGGTTGGCGATGCTAGAGTTGTAGAAGCGGGCGTTAGGGAGTTCAGTTGCCATTGATAGTGTTGAAGTTCCAGCGAATGTTCAAGTTGATAAAGTTGGAGGAACAGGGACCGTTGAAGAGATACAGAGGGCGCTGGGATAGTGGGCATTCAAGAAGCGGGCTTTGAAGGAATGGGTGTTAGAGAAATTTGAGTTGTAGTGTCAGCGGGCATCGAAGAGAAGGACCGGGAGTGCAAGTTCCGGTAGCAGGACTTTAAATAACGGACAATGAAGAAGCAGTCGTAGAAGAAGCGGGTGTTGGAGATGCGGAGGTTGAAGATGATGAAGTCAGAGAGCCACAGACCGTTGAAATTAAGAGACCACTGCGGGAGTTCAAGTTGGAGAGACTGAACAGGCGTTGGAGATGCTAGAGATGGAGTGAAATTGAAGAAGTGAGACTTGATGTTGGTGAGAGGAAGCAAACCTTGGATAATTGAACATCCAAGTCATGAGGGTTGGAGAAGCAGATTCTGGCGTTACTAGAGTTTGAGTATCCGCTGATGTTGGAGAGCGGGAGATTGAGAAGCCTGCGTTAAACTTAATAAACTTGAGGTGGCGGGCAACGGAGACTGTGAGAGGGACCCGGAGCAGCAGGAGTTGTAAAAACAGTCAAAGAAGGAGTTTCAAGAGACAGCGAGAGTTCAACCTCGAGAGCGATTAATTTCGTCCCAGATCTCCGGCTGCTGTTGAAACCTCCGCCATCATATCGCCTGATGTAGTGCTTTATTCCATACCAGGCTAAATACAATCATCTTACTATCCCAACCAAATGAACGGGATCTGGTACATGCGGCAAAGGTCGTTATCCACCATCCTGTCACCATCACTAATCACACACTATCACCCACCCATGAATCCGAGTCGAACCAATCGTCCCGGAAATAAACGGGAGACTACCTACACTCCAACCCCATCTACCCGGGCATGTAAAGTAACCGATCCCGGTTAATGGCAATGATGGTGATAATGATTGACTACACTCCCGTGAACATGACATCCGAATCCAGGACCCGCGATGACTCGATCATTGAGCACGACCTCGAGTCATTCTCATCTCCATGCTCATTGGTAGAAGAGTGAGATGACAGTGGGAGCTGAGTAAGCGGTGGCTGAGACGGAGATGAAGGCGGAGGGCTGATAGTAAAGACAGAGATATATACAACTAGCTAGCTAACGAACACACGAACGTCGACTATAATACATCATGAAATACACGAAATACACGAAATACACGAAATACACGAAATACAC
>ML220175.1:0-29845 GCA_004786065.1 Ascodesmis nigricans | reverse complement strand
GAAATACACGAAATACACGAAATACACGAAATACACGAAATACACAAAAAATGCATCAAAAAACAAACAAACGATAACTACAACAAAAAAACAAGCGTGATACAGAGATCTCGTCTCCTCTTCTCTCCCCCCTGAGCACCGTCTCCGTTTCCGAGCCCGCTGCCAACACCGATACCTAGCTGCTGATACCGATATCGGTAACCATACAACGCGTGAAGCGGTCTGAGAGGGGGGATGGTTGATATTTCATGACTCGGTCTTGGTCTACCTCTACACCACACACACCACAATGACGGCAACATTCCCCGATCCGGTGTTTATCACTCTCATCTCCCCATCTCCCCCTCCCTCCCCATCCGTCGTCTAAATATTCATCAACTTGACGACCCTCATACTCCTAAAATCCTCCAGCAGCATCTCAACACTCGCCTCATACCTCCAATGCTCCCTAATAAACCCCCCCGAAAAGAACCGCTCCATCACCTCCTCCTCGGGCACATCCTTGTACGGATTAATATCATCCACGGTCAGCCTCCGATGGTCCGGGGCAGGCTTGCGCATGGCTTGCTGGAGCTGCGCCCACAGCTCTGGGTGCTTGGCGTTGTACCAGTTGTACAGGATGTTGTCGAGCGGCAGCGGAGGCATAATTTCGGAGTCGCTGAAGTCAGGCTTGGGGAAGGTTGGGGAGGGGGGGTGGGTGTTGGGGACGGCGGTGGAGAAGAGGGTTCCGATGCTGTTTCGCCAGGGTTAGTCAGTCAGCTGGATCACAACGGAGAATAGATACTCGGGGGAAGAGACATACGTTCTCGGGCCGACCGTAATCCAGGACTTCCCATCTTCATCGAGATCCTCCTCAGCCTGCTTAATCCTCTCAAACGCCTCACCCCAGCGATGATGCCACGCGAGGGCCTCCACAAACGACGCCAAATTGCGATCCGTCAACTGCACCCTATTGCGTCTACAGCGATTCCAGATCGCGAGCGCAGTCCGGAATCCATCGGCTCTATCGCGTTTACACAGCTCGCCCCAGACGATATCGAAGGTCGCGGAATCCGGGCCTTCTTTGCTGCGCGCAATGTCTTCGTAGATGATCCACGCCTTCGTGTACAGCGACGACCGCGCCGCTGCGAGGAGAAGGTAGTTGTACAGCTCTGTATCGGCATTCACGCGTGCGTCCATGCTGAGGCGTTTATGTGTTGTTTGGAGGGAGGTCTGGTCTTGTGCAATCGCGAGGTGAAGGAATGCTTTCACGTAGGTGTCGCGGTTCGGCATTCTGTCTGGCTCGCGCGCAAGCGTCATGTGTGTGAGGACCTTGGTGGCGACGTGCGGATTATCGTGTTCGAAGAAAAAGTCGATGAAGGCGTGGCGTTGCTCGACGCTGAGTTCCGGGAGGTGGTTGGCCATGATTAGGTAGGTTTCCCAGCAGGTTTGGATCGACGTCGAGTCGGCGAAACAGTGCGCCATGAGGATTTCGATGACTTTTTGCCGGTCCGCGGCTGTGAGGTAGCCGACGTGTGAGAGAACGAAGGACCGAATTCCGTCCATGTCGTTGTACTGCAGGTGGATTTCGAGGAGTTTGAGGACGGTTGGCGGGAAGAGTTTCACTCGCCATTGCATCAGGTCGGTGTAGATTTCTTGGATATGTTGGAGGGATGGAGGGCTCTGGGAGGCGAGCGCGATGAGGAGTTGTTGTTCTTGCTCCGCTTCGTATTGCTTGGGGAATCGAGCGACGTTGAAGCGGATGTTTTCGAAGAAGGAGACCGCGCGCGGGAGATCGGGTATTTCGAGTGCGTTTTGGAGGAAGAGTTGGTAGGTTTCGAGGGAGGGGTCAATGTCTTGGTGGTTTTTGAAGTATTCCTCGAGCTCGCGGACTACATTCATGTCGTGGCATTCAACGGCGACCCGGAGAATCGTGTTGAGCGTCGTGGTGTCAGCCGGAGGACATGCGCCGGGGTGATCCTCGATAAACTTTTCCATCTCGGCGAATGTGAGGGAAAGTCCTGCTACTCCTTTCCCTTGTGCCACTGTGAAGGCAAGTGCCGTGTCCCATGCCTCCTTGTTTGTTTCTGAGGCCGCGTCTGGAGAGATTATCTTTTTCTTGAGCGTGTTCAGCATCTCGTCTCCATACTCCATGCGGCCGTTGCGGATGCAGGCCTTCAACATGGTCACCATTGTCGATGGTGGTGGAACGTTTCTTTCATCCACGGCCTTATTATACCATTCTCTCGCCTTTTCCAGCTCCCCACGCTCACAGTAAAATGAAATCATGATTTCATATACTCGCTCCTTCATGCCCACCAATGATGGAGCCGCAACTGCATCTTTTAATGTCTTTAGCACCAATTGCTCATCCCCCGTGTTTGCGGCTGCGGCCATTCCAATGTCCCAGAGCCCTAGTTGTTTGCCCTCGACCTGTAAATGCGACAGAGAGGCGCAAAGCTCTAAGAGCTCGTCGACCTCTCCACCAGCCTTCAATGCCACTGCGTACGGACCGACATTGCGCATGGTCGGCTTGAACCCCTCAAAGTTGGTGAGGTCGGCAAAGGCGATTCTCGCGAGCTCAACATGTATTGGAAGACCGCCGCCGAGACATCTTACCAATTGAACAATTGTCTCCTGGGGAACTGGCAAACGTCCTGGTTGCGCATTCTGAAGGTGTATATAAACGGTCTTTACTATCAAGGCCTGGTCTGGAGAAAGTGTCCGGCCATTGAGGTAGGCGAGAAAGTTGTTCAGGGCATCGACAATTACCACGACTTCTGGCAGGGCAAAGAATTTTCGTGTATAGTGAATGTGTACATTTCTGAGAATTTCGTAACCGGCGGGCGTGGAGGCCTTGTCGGGGAACTTGCCGCCAAAGAGAGTGATGAGCCCATCCCACAATGCGTACTGCCGCGTCTGGATCGTGGCTCCAAGCGGCGTGAAGACCCTCGGAGAATTGCAAAGGAGTGGCGGTGGTGGTCGGAGAGCGAGTGCGGGATATCTGGGGGAGAGGAGGGCCCTAGGGTGGAGACGGCGAAGGTGGGGACGCATCAGGCCGGGAGTCTGAGGGGGAGGTTAGCGATGTTACCGAGACGAGGGGAGAGTTCTTCTCTGGACAGCTATGATACTGGAGAGGGCAATTACACACCAGCCTGTATCGGCTCTCGTCGTGGGGCCTGGGGAGGGGGTAAGAGAGGGGGGAGGGGTGGGCTCAATCCGTCGGGTATCCCTGGTGAATGACGTCCGAACGGCTCCTGATGTTCCAAAATTGTGTGAGCCCCACCATCGCGAGCAACGCGCGAGGCGGTGAGGACCAGCGAGACGACGACCCTTCCACCAGCGGTTTGCTCTCCGTCTCCTCTCCTCCTTCGCTCTTCCATCACCAATTCTTCTCCTCTCTCCTTTTCATCGCCGCTCCTCTCCTCCCACTACAACCACGCCCCCGCCGTCCTCCCGCTGTCCTCTCGCTACCACCGCCCTCCGCCCGCTCCTCCTCGCTCAATCCCATGTTCGCCGCCGCCCCCCGCGTCTTCCGCTCCTTCACCAGAGCTCTCGTTCACGGGACCCCATGGAGCGCTCCCCAATGTCTCCATGCTCAAGCCGCCGCCGCCGCCATCCGGCACAACTCGCACAGCTCCACCATCTGGAAAACCCGTCAACAGAAGGACCCGTACCGGAAAAAGGCGGACGTTAAGGACCTCAGATCCCGCGCTGCTTTCAAACTGTACGAGATCCACGACAAATATCGGATTTTTCGGCGAGGGCAGACTGTCGTTGACCTGGTGAGAGAGATGCTCCTCCACCGTCACCTGAATCAGCAAGCTGACCCCGAAATTTTGTAGGGCTATGCACCGGGATCTTGGAGCCAGGTATTCTCTCCACCGCTGTCAGCCATCGTATGGATATCTCACATATTCCCAGGTCGCAGCAGAGCAAGTTGCTCCTCGTGGCCGTGTCCTCGGCGTCGACCTCATCCCCGCGCTCCCTCCAAAAGGCGTTTCCACTCTCCAAGGCGACTTTCTCTCCCCCTCAATCCAAGCATCCATCAAAGAATGGCTCGCAGACTCGGACCGCGGACGGCCACTGGTCCACACGAGCCCGGTGGCAGAGCAATCCTATCTCGAGCGGGAGCGGCGCGAAGCGGAAGAGTACGAAAACGTGCACGGGCGGCGATATCTGGAGGAGAACGACCAGCCCGGATCAAAGATGGTGGATATCGTACTCAGTGACATGTGGGAACCCTGGCCACTTACGGATGGGTTGTGGAAGCGGAGTTTGACCGCGCCATATAACAGGTTGATGAACACCAGTGGAATCCGGTTTAAGGATCATGCGGGGAGCATGGTGAGCACTATCCACATCTGCGAGAATCAGCAGTTTGATTTTTTTTTGGGGGGGGGGTCTAGGACCTCTGCAATGCCGCGCTACACTTTGCTCTGGATGTACTGAAGCCGGACGGCCACTTTGTGTGCAAATTCTACGCCGGCCAGGAAGATAAGGTGCTGGAGCAAAAGTTGAAAAAGTGCTTCGCCAAGGTACACCGCGAGAAGCCAAACAGCTCAAGACCGGTATCTCCTCCCTCCTTGGTAACCCCTGCGCTGCCTACAAATACTGAAACCCCGCCAGGAATCTCGTGAAGCGTACTTTGTCGCCCTCCGGCTCAAACGAGGCGCGTGTCGCGAATGGCTAAAGGAGTGGGAACCGGAGCAGGAGAAATTTGGACCCTCGGAAGAGGACGAGGAAGACTATTAGTGGTTGTGATATATCACGGTTGGAGCATCTAATCATGTCAGATATCTTGCCGATTGATATGACACCCGCAATATAGGCGCTGAGGGTATTTTGAGACGAGAGCTGTACGATATAAACGTTGGAATACCGCTTTCAGAGTTGTATTATTATCGGAACGTGGGATTTGGGGGGTTATTTCTCTGGTAGTTAGTAGTAATACCCAGCACGTGGTTTCTCGGGAGAGCTGAGTTGCATTCTATTATTATCTAAAAATCGGAGGGATGGGATTATTGTATGAGACGATAGGAATAAGACGATGAACACTGACTACATACCGGTACTTCGCTGTCGGCCATCTGACTCGAGGCAAGAGAGTCGGTCCTCCTTCACCCTGCTTCACTGCAGCGCCGATGCACACGTACGGAACTGGCTGTACTGTAGTTCTCGATTCGGGATGTAACTGTCAGCCGTGATGGGAATCCGAAAACGTCATGAAACGTCCCGACGTCCGCATCCGGCATCTCTATCAAAACCTGTGCTTTCCTGGGTAGATATGATGATGATCGGCGGCATTCTTACCGCCATACATATTGATAGACTCGAGAAAGCGATACACTTACTTCACGCCGCGAATCACCCATCCACCTACGGGTGCCGGTAGATACCAGCAGAGCTGACAGAGCTGATACATATCACTCAACTCCGCCTTTGCACATTTCCAAAAACTAGATGAGTCAACACTCTCTTCCCCACCTGCGACTGGAACCGCCAATGCGGCAACCAGTAGATAGGTACTCCCCAGTAACCCCCCGCGACTCCGCGTGCATGCGACGTGTTGCCACTGCCACCCACTGGTGCAACCCGGACCAATACCAACCGCGACAGAACAGATGCGGACGCGGGCAGCGTTTGAGATGGTTTCAGCTTTCGACCAGTCCAACCAACCCCATGCCGTGCTCGACCCCTCCCGTCCTGTGGCTGACTTCTTCCCGTCTTTGGTGGGCGGGAGGGGAAGGGGAGGGGGTATATTTGTGGCATCCCCCCGCAGAGTGGAGGTGGAGTGTGAAGTCACGGAAGTGTTGCTGGTTGACGACGACGACGGAGACGACGATTTGACGAGACGTGAACGAGAACGAGAACGAGGACACAGACATGAATAGAGCAGAGCAATCGGGTATCGATAAGTACTACGGCTAAGACTACGACTACAACGAAGACAACAGACAACAGAAGAAGGCATAAACCATCGAACTGGAAGTTGCGACGGATTTGAGAGTGATCGGGATCCGGAAGAGACTCGAGTGTATTACGGTTAAGTCAACGCCGCCGACGACGAACAGGAGCATCCGAACCTGAATTTGGATACTACACCGGCGGTGTGGTGGATCGAGAGTTCGAATATTATCACGGAGACGGCTGGGCTGTGACTACTGAGACGAATAGTGGTGAAGTTCAAGTTGGGAGTTCAATAACGACGATCACCGGCTGGCACTCGGCCGTCATCAATCAACAAACTCAAAAACACATTAACACATCAACACGCTATACTACACTACCTATCTTGGGTTGTTAAACACTCACCGCTCAAAACATCAAAACATACACTCTCACCTTTTCCACTCTGTTCCGATACATCTCTACATCGACCATCTTCACCATTATCATCATCATCAGTATCAAGGTTCGATCCCCACCTCCCCCCGACCTCACCCACTCACTCACACCCTCTCCAGATGCACCCCTCCACCCTCTCCCTCTCCCGCCTCCCCTTCCTCATCACCACCCTCCTCCTCTTCCTCCCCCTCCTCCTCCTCGCTCCTCCAACCAGCGGGCTACCCCTCCCCAGCTTCTCATCCACCTTCTCCCCTGCCTCCCTCCCCCTCCCTCTCCCTCTCCATCACATTCTCTTCACGGGTACCGGTAACTCAAGATCCCACGACACAACGAAAACCCGCGATGTCACAAAAAATGACGAGGACTACGAAGAAGCACAACGCATCGAGGCGCTACATGATGGCCGCAGAGGGTGGGGGTATAGTAAGAGCCGTGAGGGGGGGAGGGTGAGGTTGGAGTTTAGGATGGGGGAGGGGTGGGTGTAGTGCAAGAGCTGAGGGGTGTCAGTGGCCCTCCGCTGTTGCGTTCATGCTATGCTTCTATCTTTTACGATTTTTTTGACGGTAGTTCTTTCTTTCTTTCTTTTTTTTTGAGGTGTGGGTAGCGGGGAAAACGGGATTTAGAGTTTGGCCGGATTTGGATTCATCGACTCGAGGAGGACTGGAGTCTGAAGACACTGCAGGGCGCCACGGGGGTGATGTGCGGATCGTATTTAGTCTTGGTATTGCTTTTTATTCGTTTGGGAGGCCCTGGGGGATGTGGGGGTGCAAATTGAGGGGATACGGCTAGGATGTGAGGTGATGTAGATCTAGATTGAACTTGGACTTGAAAGCCGAGCTGTGGTTCAGGATTGGTTGTTTTACCACCAGAGAGAAAGAGAGAGCGTGTGTGAGATGCAGTATGATACAGGCCGGAGGACATACCCGCGGCTAGGTTCTGGACATCTATAGAATACATGAAATCCACGAATGCGCCGCGTTCTGAGTGAACAATTGAAATCCATACATCATGATGAGCTGGTACCGTATAGAGTACTCTACCACTATAATACATATTCATCACGCCCGGTGCTCACCGCAGGTCCGCAGCATCAAAGCACTACGCGAGACACGATTCCATTCTCCGGTTATATGAAGATACGTTTCATGTATTATCACTCGCATCTTCAGTCGTTCAGGTTTCCGAGATCTTCTCCGCAACGCGTTCTCCAAGCACTTGTATGAGTCTGATGGCTTCGATTTGGGGGTGATGGTCGCCATTTTGAGTCACCAACTTATATACTGGTATGTGGTACCGTGGTTCGGAAGAGCGACACCTGTGAATGAAACGTATGAAGGGTTGAGTCTGGGTCGCGACTACATCGGTTGAGTTCCGGCATAGCGGCGGGGATAAACATCTGAGCTGCCTCTGCAGTCATTGCCACGAGTCACAAGTGCCTCTGGAGTTTAAGTGCTGTGATTATTCTCGGCCCCCTACTCTGAGTGTTCTCTACAACCAGAGTCAACATATATGTTCTAGTCGACTGGGTGGTGGACTCGACGCGGATATAGTTGAAATTCGACATGTAAAGGCCAGGATCATCCGATGAAGGATGGTTAAAACTTGAAGAAAATACCTGACTCTGATGGTCAACGCGATAACAACCTGGGAGTGCAGACAAAGGAATTTCCACTTTCGGTTCAAGTCCGGGTTGGAGTTCGAATATGATATCGTGATTTTCAGGCTCTGAGCCTTTGACTTGGGGCGGAGACTTGGAGGGGAAAGATGAACTTGTAGACGCGGATATGAGTATGAGTTCCCCCGGCTCTAAAATGGATGGAATAGGAGTAAGTATGGGCGCCGTTGGTTTAGGTTGTGGTAGTGATGACTTGCAGTGGATGATACCGATACACTCACGGAGAGAGTATGAAAGACTGGAGCGACTCTACACAGTGGTGCGAAGAGGTGCAAAGCAGTCAGCTTATAATCACAAAATCGGCATCGAGCTCGACTCTGGCTCTCCAACTGTCCAACTTCCCAACTGCGAGATCCAAGTCACAGAGTTTTTACATAGCCTTCAGAGTAGACTAAGTCTAAGTCTTACTCCATTCACTCCAACTTAATACACAAATCCGCACCCACATCCACGAATCACGCTCCATCCTGTCTCCAACTCCCAGCTGTTACGCGAACATCCAGCAAGGAGTCGATTTCCACAGCCGTGGTTACTTTCCACCTATCTATACTGGTAGCCGAGACAGCTGGAATTGAGTTCTGCGTTCTGAGTTGTCATATAGGTGCTGGTAGTTAACTATAACGTAAAATTTGAGCCGGGAAGTTGCAGTGCAGTGCAGGACGTGGAAAAAGAGAAGAAGTAGTTGTTGGAATGGATGGAGATGCGCTGTGTACTGCGAGAGAGATGTAAGGATGTGTGTAATAGAAAGTAAGGATAGGTGAGTGAGTGAGATGTGGTGCTGGTACCCGTGGGCTTCACAAGTGCACGCTGGATCACTGGGGGAGGAATTGAGGCGGGGGCTTGGATATAGTCACGGTGGTGATGGGTATTTTGATGTTTCTGATGATGCTCATAGTTATCACAGGTAACAAGTGAATGCTTGAGATATTTTTTCATTTTCACCCCCAATTGATCACCATTAATCCGCACCTCGAAAGCCATAGTTCTGGCCCTCAAGTTCATAAAAATCCGAGCTCAAACGTACTCGACTGCAAGCCAACTCATCCTTAGACCCCCACTTCCTCAGCACTGATCTACCACTCGTACACCCCAACTGCAGGTACCCATTCCCCCCATCCACCACCGCCGCAACAGGCCATCCCCGGTAGAACCCACCATACGCGGTCACCAATCTCCGGGCATCCATCTTCGGCGATGCTACAGCTTCGTTGTCGCATCCCACACCCGCGGGCGTCTGATTGTTTCTTTGCAAGGGTTATTGTTGTAGTGCTGTTGTGTTGACTTCCTAAAGCATCCACCCTCACCCCGTTGCTGAGAGAGCGCAACAGAACCCGGATGTTGGAGACAAGGGAAACGTGGAATAGGTGGAATAGGGTCCCTGGACAGAAACGTATATAATGGGATTCCCCGGCGAGATGGGGTCCTGGAATCCAGCACTCCAGCACGCTCACAGTCCTTTGATTCCACAGTCGATTCGGTCGCTACCTGTCTGTGTCCAGTTCCCCAAGTCGCTCTTTTATCGAGATATCAGTGGTTGTTAAGTTTGAGATCTTTCAAGTCGGAGTCTTTTATTCCTTCGGATATATATCGATATCGCCTTTGTTTCGAGATTGAAAACATGAAGTTCCTCTCTGCCATCCTTCTTGCCATCTCTGCGGCTACCGCGGCCGCCGGTGGACACCCTCCGAAGGATCCCTCCACCACCCCGTGTACGACTACCACAACCCCGACGACGACTCCCTGCCCCAGCACCAGCATTACCACGGTAATTCAGAGTACCAGCACTCCTTGTACTTCCAGCACGACCACCATAACTGTTAAGACGAGCGCTACCACGACTCCGTGCACTTCTACCGCCACGATTCCTCCGCCGAAGTCGTCCACAACCCCCTGCACCACGAGCAGCACCACCTCCAGCAGCCCCCCTCCCCTACCAGAAACCTCCACCACCAGCTGCACCACCAGCACCTCCTCCATCCCGCCAACTCCACCAGCATCCAAAACGGACCCGACCTCCTGCACCGGTGGATGCCAACCCCCGCCCAGCACCTTCATAACCTCCTGCACCACCAAAACCTCCACTCCTCCGCCGGCCAGTAAAACTCCCCACTGCGGCGGTGGCTGCAAACCGCCCAACGACGACGACGGATGTGGTGGCGGGAAGTGTGATACACCGAGTGTGTCCACCCCGGCTTGTGGTGGGAGTGGGATATGTAAGGGGAATGCGACGGTGACGGTGAAGCCGGTGCCGGAGCAGTTTGAGGGCGCAGGGGTGAGGGTTAAGGGTGGGAGTGGGGTGGTGGTGGTGGCGATAGTGGTGGTAGCGGCTTGGTTGGTGTAGACGGAGATGGAGATATATGATGGTGAGGGGGTGGAGAGGTATCATTGGGTGAGTGATGAAGATAATGCTGGGGGTATTAATATTCTTACGGAGGAGAATGGGATATACAGTATTGGTACACACATGTATGGGTTTGATTGATTGATTGATTGATTGATTGATTTTGTAGAATCGGGGGATTGCGAGCGTGGGATATGCTTGAAAGTTGTGTTAAAGTCGAAGCGGCGGGTAATAATGTATGTTTGCTGGATAATGCGATGTCAATGGTTTATGTTGATATGAAGCAAACCTAATGAACGATCACATCTCGAGAGTGTGAGTTCAAGTGGATCTTCAGAACGTCTCTGTAGGTCAAACTCTTCTTGCTTCCTCGTGCAAACCAATATGCAACTTACAATCAACATGGCTCTCAACCTTTCTCAGAAAGCTTACGGAAACAACACCAAAACTCCATCCAACTCAATCGCCCCCCCTTGCAGCCGAACTGTCACGACCCCTCAAATCCATGATCCTCAAATCCGCCCGCACAAGGCATCTGGCAACCTACATCGCCGCATTCATCTCTACCACGATCTCGCAATGTCGCACACTCATTTTCCAGCCTATGAAACTTTTCCATCTCCGCTCGAATTTGACTCACGAGCTGGTGTTGAGCGGAATGCAGTCGGGGAAATGGTGATGGCAGGATCCGGTGGTATTTGTGTATCAAACAGATTCGGTGTCTGTTCCGTTACATGAGCGAGTAAGGGAGTGAATGATGATGGTGCAATTTGATGACAGTGAAACTTGTCGATACTAAACATGGACCATAGCTGTTGGAAACTGGCATCATCAGCATCCATTCATTGTTCAAATTGCTCTCCACAGCATACCCCCCAAAACAACCAAAAAACACTCAGATTAGCTCTCAACGTCTTCACGCTGTGTGACATCAGGCACCCAACTCCATCTCGTCGGATCGGGAAGGGTTACAGCCAGATCTTGGAACTGTTGAACCAACAGTCCCGTTGCCGCCGCTGAAGGGAAAATGGATGGAAAGGGTGCGAGTTTGGGAGTCTTCATAGTGCGACAGAAACGATATAGAAACGAACGGGATATATTCATAACGAGGGAAAGGAGGTGTCCGTACCGTTGTGTGTGTTTGGATAGGATCTTCAGTGTATCCGGTGGGATCGTGAGTTTCATTGGTCGCATCCGGAAGTGACAAGATTCGGCAGTTTGCCAATGGTTGAGAAGATGCTGGAGTTGTGCCGACAGCTCTGATTTCAGATTTCGCCATCCGCCCACCAGATCATCCATTTAGCCGATGATATTATCCACCGACGGCTCTATTACCGATCGTCATCTTCCTGGAGCGCCGATTGTATGAACCCTCCCTCCTCCTCCAGGTTCTCGAAACATTGCATCGACCAACAATCTCCAGTGCAATTTGTCTCCCAACGCCGCAGGGCTTCAATTCGCCGCATAGCACGTCGCACGCGCAGCCGCCTCGGCCCAGTAGAGTGTCATACGGGGAGATATCAACACCTCATCGGCTCGTCCGTACAAAATTTGCGGTCCGAGGAGAAAGCTGCTGGTTAGCGATAAGCCGACATCGCGGAGTTCCGGTTGTGAAGTCGGTAGTCGAGGTGCATATGCGAGCGTGCGAAACATGATGATGATGAGAGGATGTGAGTGGTGGGATAACGCCAGTGTATGTAGTCGAGGGGGGTTGTATGTAGTTGTGGTTGATGAGCCTGGGTCGGAGGTTGGAGGTGGTGATGCTGTGGCATGGCGCGTGGGAGGAGGTGGAGGTGGCGCATGGTCACGACCCTGGCTCCAGTGGAAATTGGATGGTGGAAACTACATGGCGTTAATGACTTCAATAGACTGCCATAAAAAAGCCACCGACCTGCAAAATCAATACATTTCCCCCTTCCCCATCCCTCACCTTCAACACCGAACTCCTCAACCCCACTCTCCATCTCCGCCCAATTGCTTTTTCCCTTATCTCGATGAATTATGATTATGATCTCCATCCCCTCATGTTGAAGCGCCTCGCCTCGATTCCACAACTTCGAAGTTCTCATGCAGTGATCACATCTTTATCACCGGCATAAAATGGCCGCATCATATCGGCTGAAGTCGGAATGTTGTGACTGTGACTGTGCGATCTGGTGCCGATATCACGGTGCAGAGATTGATTTCTCAGGGGAAAAGATTCTTCACCAGGGTTTGATGGTGGTGGGGGAAAGGGGGGGGGATGGAAGTAGACTCGGTGAAACGTAGCCGTATGGTGGAGTCCGAAGTGTATAGTTTTAGCTTGATTACCATCTTTGGCAACTCGGGGGAGGTTTAACGAAGAGCCGAGTTTAGCGTGATGGTTCTGGTTGTCGAGATATAACGGACGCTTTCGCGTAAAGAACTAATCATGCAATGATCTGACATTCATACAACATCCATCCGATATCATTTCCCACTCCACGCCCATTCTCACTCTCCTCACCTACACATCTCCACACGTACCTCCCAACTGCTCTCCCCCTCCACTTTCCGATTCTCCTTCCTTCCTGACTAGTTCACGACCCCGTTTCACCTCACACCCCCGTCGTCGCCATCCTCACAATCTCCCTCTTCCTCTCTTCCTCCTTATCCCCCCTCCTCTCCCTCATCTCCCTCCTCCTCGGCTCCTCCTTCGTACTCTCCTGCTGACTACCCCCACCCCCCCCCCCCCCCCCCATCCCCCTCCTCCCACTCTCCCCCCCCTCCCTATAACTCCCTCCTTGAGCACGCATCTGCATTTGCGCGTAAAGCTGCGGCGCGAGGAAGGTGGAGCGCGGCGGGAACACGGTGGTCGCAAGCCCAGTACCGTCCGGATCGCGGTGGACGCGCGGAGTGCGGAAAGTGTTGGCAGCGTGGGGATTGGACATGGTTGGTGGTGGTGATGGGTGTTCGGGTGCGTTGCTGGGAAAATCAAAACCAGAGGGTGTTAATATGAGAGTCACATCGGGGTGGGAGTGGATTGGATGAGATTGGATTAGGTACGTTTCTGGGTGGGGAGTTGAGGTCGTGTGGGGTTCGTTAGATGATTCGGAAGTGTGCTCGTGGGATTCGTCGAGCTGCTGCCGAGTGCGCGGTGGGTGTAAAACTGAGTAGAGAAGCATGGGGGAGTGGATGGGCGGCAGTGATGGTCCTTATGGGTGGAGTTGAGGTCATGGAGGATCATGGCGTGTTCTCCGCGGAGTGGAGGGTTGGGCGGTAGAGATTCCGAGTGATGAGGATGACGTCAGATTGAGATAAAAGAAGCACGTTAAGGGGATTTCGGGAGAGGAGAAATTGTAGAGACATCGTCTTCAGCGTCGGATTCGGTCCTCAGCGGCGTTGGTATGGGTTGAGGTGCTGATATCCTAAAATAGTGGTCCAAAAAGTAAAACATATCCTTCATATCACCTTTAGAGAGCAACCTGTGATCCAATTCAGCAGAGTAATTCCAAGAAAGTCAACGAGTTATCAGAAACGTCACCGAACACTGTTTTCACCCAGAAACATAACCCACATCTTTCCCCACCTCACCACCGCGAATTTCGACCTCACAATTCCAGCCTCAACTCCCAACCATAGAAGGAAATAACCTTTATCCCCACACATACCCCCAACCGCATCCTCCAACCTCTTTCCGGGCAACCGTCCCTCTTCACAGACCTCCGACATCACTTTCCACCAAGCCCTCCTCACACCGTACCGTATCCTTGTCATCCGGGCTCCCACCATCAGTCGTTGTCTCCCTCGCTTCTTCAGTTGCAGTCTCCTTCTTTTCCTTCGCCGAAGCCGTCTCCGTTCCTTCGATTGGAGATTCCTTAGGTCCCTCTGTCACAGCCACCCGTAGATGCTCCGTCACAGTCTCCTCCGTTTCTTCGGCCACCAATTCTTTCGTTTCCTTAGTTGCAGTCTCCCATATTTCCTGAATATTGGTGTCCTTGGGTTCTTCACTCGCAGTCTTCTCCATTTCATCGATTGCCAATTCCTTCGTTTGCTCAGTCGTTGCCTTCTTTGTTTTCTCAGTCGCAGTCCCCTTGGTTTCCTCAGTAAAATGTCCTGAGCCACCCAGAAGCAATAGTACAAGAACCGCTACATAAAGCGCCGTTCCATACACACAACCTTGAACATTTAAATCAGCGCCATGCTCGACCAGTAACCGGATAAGTGCAACATATCCACCCAGACCTGCAGCTTGGAGGGGCCCCCCATAGTGACAACAGATACTAGAGGGTTTGGTAAGATCAAATTCGGACGCAGCAAAGTCAGCGTGTGTAATTTGAACTTTCAGGGAGAGTTCGTGTTGAAGGCGGAGTTTTGTGCCCTCCACAGACTCGTGAAGGATCCCACGAATGAGGGCGGATTCATCATTACCTCCTCTGAGGTCATTGTCTGAAGATTGGGAAGCAAAGGACTTCTCCATTCATTCCACAGATTGACATCAGCGCCGTGGTGGAGCAAAAGCAAAGCCAAGTCGTCAGACCCGGTTCGCAGGTTTAACGCAGCAGCTTGGAGAGCGGTCCTCAATCGACCGCCCTGGTAATTAACATCCACGTTGTTGTCAAAGAGGAGTTGAATCATTGGCATTCCGGCCGCTCATGAGCAAATTGCAGCCTGGAGAGCGTTTCCGTGTTTTACACATCCTCCATTGATATCAACGCTCCTTGAAATCAAAAACCTGACAATGGCTCGTCGCCGTTGAAAACGGCTACGTGAAGCGCACAACGATAGTCTGAGTTTCCATCCTATCGGAGATTCACTTCGGCGCAATAATCGATCAATACTTAAATCATCGACCGGTCAGCACCTTCATTGCTTGCATCATTCCTATCACTGGAATCTAAGAGCGCAACGTCGATTGGGCTTCGGGAGTTTGCCCCGCGACGATTAGGATCAGAGCCCTTTTCAAGCAGCAACCGAACCGTTTTCTCCCCACTGCCTGACGGCAGCGTCAAGAACCGTTTCTCGGTGGTCGCATATCACAGCAATGTCTATACCCGGGTACCTCAATAAGCAGGTGGATGTGCACGTATTCTGCTGATTATCGCCAAGTATAATGGTATACAATCAATTCCGTCGCGCTTGTTGATATCCAATGGATAGGGTTGCGCCTTCAACAAGAGATAGTGAAGATCATACCATGCGATAACATGGAGTTGTGTGATACCTGATGATCCCACGACAGGCTCAAGGTAGGGCCTCCACGGTTGAAAGATATCAGTTGAATCGATAAGTAAAGGTCGCAACTCATCTATAAACTCTTCATAATAGTCCATCAAAGCGCCACAGTGTATAATAACGGGGACGGCCTTCTATCTTGTACACACTCAAAAACTTGGAGAGAAAGTTGAGCGACTGCGTGATTACTAGTGTTAGTATGTCGGATTATATAAAAGTGGGGTCTTACAGCGACGGGACTTACTCGCAGTTCGAGCTATGGATAATTCAAGATCTGTCGTGGGGTGATTGGCTGAAGCATACACCGCACCCATCGATAGAATAACTCCAGGATTCGCAATTAAGTAGTCCTTGACTGTCAAATATGAAAATCGCAATGCTTCCGCCTTATTAAGGTCATATCGCAAGCTATCCTCCAAATGGTAGTCCTCCGCGATGAATACTTCGACAAGAGAATCACAAGACTGTAAAATATCGTTCTTTTCCGCCAGATACTTGTTCCTTGGATCGAAGTTTATTGGCATAGATAACCTCATAGATCGTCAGAGAGAGACGCGCACATGATAGGCACATCAGGGATGTTCGTCTGTACAAGTTCTGCAGGGAGTCTTTCAAGGGAGCAGGTGTACATGTCTAAGCCGGTTGGAAGGGATTCGAGAATGGTGACGATCGGCATGGGGGACGGGACCTTGAGTTCCTCAATCATGAGGTTGGCGTAGCGAAACATGCCGTGCGAAGTGGTCATCATCTTGTAAACAATATGATCCTTAAATCACTGCAGAAGGCCATTATTCTGCACTTCCAATATAAAAAATCTTTTGATATCTATGGGAGCATCCATTTCGACCTGGCGCTAGAGTTGAGAGTGTCCTAGCGCAGCGCAAATATCTTGCTCACGCCGGCTTGTGAGAATGAAATGGGCCTTGATGTTTCCATGTGGTTAAAGAAGGATTTCCTATTTTCACATTCATCCAGGACGTCCAGAAGAATATAGATGGGGGGGAAGGACTTCCACCATTTTCCCCAGAATCTCGCAGGGTCGTTTCACAGAATTACATGGCGATGATCCATACTTGTCGTAATAGGGTTTGATGATCTCAAACAATTCATCGTGATGAATGCCGGTTCTAAATATTTGCTCAACCACGCTGCCTAATATCGCTGCTGTGCAAGATGTCCGTTCATCACCATTGCGGAAGAAAAGTATAGGCAGAGTCCTTTAGGGTCGACTTGTGCTTCTGATGTATAAAATTCCACAATGGATGCCATGATGACTGATTTTCCAGCACCTTGACAAGGATGAATTCCGTAGAGCTACAAAGATCACCTTGGATATCAAAATAGTCAAGTCCGATCTGCGTAACTATGCGTTAGCACCGGAATAGCTGAGAGGATAGGAGGTAGCGGGGATAATGGCCGTGGGAGTCATGAAGAAGTGGAGATTAGGGTACATGGTGTTGTAAGGGAAGTGAGAGCTGGGGCTCAACGACGGAGCTTGGGGGCTAGGTCAGGCGGATCACGTGGAGCAGGCTCAACCGCTCAATCCAGCGTGATCTTTCCGGATAGATAAAAGTTTAAAATGTAACTACACTGGAAATTTTAATATCTCTCAATCAGCGGGGTATCTAATAACCCACTCGGTCCTATATCTTTCAAACCAGCTGTATAGAATCGCAGCCTCCAGAATCACCTGTGTCTTGGGGGCATTCGGGGATCACGCGGATGGTCGTGAACGGTCTTGAAGGCCACCCAAAAGTACCCTTTAGGACCATTCAGCACCGTTCCGCCCCATAAATTTTGAACGGTCGTTGACGCCGAATGCCCTCTTGATACATCACTTGCGCACTTCGACCCACCATGGTCCAGTGTAGAGGATGTTTCGGGGTAGATACAACTATTTCATTTACTACTATCACCAGATTCAACCATTTCCGCGCAGTGAACTCGGAACAGAGGCGAACAGAGGTGAACAATGCTACTGCACAAGTTCAATAGTCTCAACCAACACGATTATTTCCGTGATTCTCTTGATATTAGGAGGGCTTTCTCAGGTTTCCTCATGATCGTCTTATTTTCGAAACTCAACGTACGGAATACAAATACCCTAACGCTCTATTAAGCGGTGCTCACGCCAGAAAAACACAGGTCAAGATTATAACATCACTCTTCAACAACGATATCATCTTCATTATCCCATTCACCAACCCCACATCCTTGTATCGCCACGTCAGACTGTCATCCTCACAGCCTGAGAGTAAGTCATACTCTCGCAGCCCCAACTTAGCTCCCAATCTCCAGTGACCAGTGTTCACCGCACCGCACCGGTGTCTTTGACTACCTCGAAATCCACGACCGCGACGGCCTCTACGAAATCCACATATTCTAACCTTCATACCCCTCCGCCACACCCGTAACCCCGCCCTCCCACCTACCGCCACCTTGAAGAGGAAGCAAGAGATCCCCACAGTATCCCACATCACAGATATGAGATGGAGACAGGACGGGGTAGGTAATGTAGTCATTTTTATGCCAACCAGCCACCGTTATGGAACCAAAATCGATTATATGTACTATATATTGTTTGAACGTTCAGCGGCGCCAAAACAGTGATATTCACGTACCAACTTAACTTAGTAGCCTACACTGACATACGATATCTACCTCCCCCCAGCATCTCCACCATTTTAAATAAACAAACCTCCACATATTCCTTACATCTCACTTCCCGCACCACCCTCCTCCCAATGCCTCAACTCGACACCTATTCCGTCCACGGTAACGGATACGCTCCAACCCACCCCTCCACCTCCCTCCTCAACTCCTCAATCTCCTTCACCTCCTCTCCCTCCCCTAACGCTCCCAAAAACTCTCTCACCTTCTTTTCCTTGCCGACCTTCCCATCCACCATCCTTGCAATCTGCACACCGCGATCCAACGCCTCCGCAATCCTCGCGAAATCCTTCTCATCCATTCCGCGGGTCGTCATAGCCGGGGACCCGAGTCTCAGACCACCAGGCTTCATCGCCGACCTATCACCGGGGACGGTGTTTTTATTCGTCACAATACCCGCGAGCTCGAGGACGCGCTCGACCCTAGCGCCATCGATGCCTTGTTTCTTCAGATCCACGAGGACGAGATGGTTTTCGGTGCCGTCGGAGACGATGTCGTAGTTTCCGATTGCCTTTAATTTCTCACACAGCGCAGCAGCATTGGCGACGACCTGTTTCTGATACTCCTTGAACTCGGGGGTAGTGGCTTGTTTCAGCGCTACCGCGAGTGCCGTGATTGTGTGGTTATGCGGGCCGCCCTGGTGCCCAGGAAACACGGACTGGTTGATCTTGTCTTCAAGATCATAGGGGACCTGTTTCCCCGCCTTTGTGGTGGAGCGGGTTCCGCGCCGGAAGAAGATCATGGCGCCGCGAGGGCCACGGAGGGATTTGTGGGTGGTGGTCGTGACGATGTCGGCGTGTTCGAAGGGGCCGGGGATAACGTCGGCGGCGATGAGGCCGGAGAGATGGGCAATGTCGGCCATGAGATAGGCGTTGTTGGCGACGGCGATTTGCTTCATGAGTTTGTAATCGATGAGGCGGGAGTAGGCGGTGGCTCCGGCGACGATGACTTTCGGGCGGTAGATCTCGGCGAGTTTAGCGAGGTTGTCGTAGTCGATGAGTCCGGTGTTGACATCGAGACGGTAGGGGAGGGTCTCAAAGTATTCGGAAATCTTGGAGATCTTCTTGGACGGAGTCTGGTACCCGTGGGACAAGTGACCACCATGAGGGAGATCAAGACCCATAATCCTGTCATGCGGTTTGCAGACCGCCGAGTAGGCATAGAGATTCGCCGGGGATCCAGACAACGGCTGCACATTCACACCCCAGTTTTCAGGAGACAGCCTGAATGCCTCAAGCGCGCGATTCTGGCACAGACGTTCCGCAGAGTCGATATACGCGTTTCCGCCGTAATACCTCGCGCCGGGGTATCCCTCAGAGTACTTATTCTGCATCGGGGATCCCAACGCATCGAGGACGGCTTGGGACGTAAAGTTCTCGGAAGCGATGAGATTGATCTGGGTCTTCTGGCGTTGTTTCTCCTGTATTGCTTGTCAAAGTCTATTGCAGAAGTGTTGAGCGTGCGGAGATCGTACATGCTGAAGAATTGCGTCCACTTCGGGGTCGGCGGTCGAGAGGTGCGATTGTAGCAGCTATAGGAAGACGTATGAGCTCGGAGAGACCATAATAGGGAGAAATTGGGGTCTCACGCTCTGCTGCGCGGCCGTCAAGTGAGCTTCGCGGAGGGAAGCTGCGGTACTGAACCGGGCAGTCTTGCTCGCAGAGGTGAGCACACGGGGCTGGCGGAAGAGTGTACGGGCGAGCATTGTGTCGGAGGAGCTTGCGGGAGCTCAGACGGGGAGGAGAGTGGGGGGGGTGTGGTTAAGACTCGCGGGGAGCTTGGTGGGGAGGGTGGAGGTGATGAGATGGAGTTGCGGGTCGCGGAGAGCTGTGTGGTGGGGCAGCGCGCACCTTGGGGCTAGCGGCGGCAACCATCATCATAGTCCGCCGCGCGCCAATGTCCGGCTGTGACCGAGACGAGAAGAAATGTAAGATATTGTGGTAGATTTGTTCACCGAAGCTGTTATAACATTGTAATACACAGCAGGGCTGCGCTGCAAGGGTTGAAATATTTCAAGTCTGGAAATTGGTCGAGTACGCCAGTCATGAAAAATCACTAAAGATTACGATTCACAAGATGAAGAAGAGTTGGACGAGAAGACCATTTATTGAAGTTCCCATAAACCTGCCGTCTCCCATCCCTGTGACAAAGCAAAGTAATGACAACATATTATCCCAGAGAAAAACAAGCAGATATTTTTTAGCCCGAACCACAACTAACCCAGAAGACACCATCTAGCCGAACCAAAGCGCTAGCAACACAGATCGACCAGAAAAACAGCATCAACTAGGCAGTAACAGACAGGAGAACAAATGAAATTATCATATGTAAGACAAAGGAAATCGAAAGGAGTGTAGTATAGGCATCGTGTTGAAGATGCCTCAGTAATCATCATGTTGAATGATGTGTCAAGAGACATCGTGTTGAAGATGTGTTCGAGTATCGAAACATAAAACAAACAAACAAACAAACATGAGATATTAACAGAGAAAAGGAAATACTGCAACCTTTTCGAAAGATAATCCCAAGCACTGCAAACCCCTCAAACCAAACAAAGGGTATAACCACAACATCTTCGACGAAGATATCGAAAAGGTCGGGAGTGACTCCTATACAACGTTTGACGGGAGACCAAAGCAAATGGGAGGGTTGAGCCAACCCACTGTCCTTGCGCGGTAAGAGATGCTGCGAATGCGGGTATCCAAGGTAAGTAAGAAAATAAAAGAAAAAAGAAAATTAAAAGAATGTCAAAGTAGGACAAAAAACATGAAAATAAAATGAAAAGAAGAAATCAGCAACACCGTCAAGACACAGACAAGTCGCCTCGATTCCAATCAGCCAGACGATGCGGAAGATCCAGCGCTAGATCAAGCCACAAACATCACGAAAGAAAGGTCGCGAAGATACCAGCTGAATGTTGATAGATGATAATGAGGCCTTGCGTAGTCAGGCTTAAAACTTGTAGCCGTTCGGCGGACGAGCCTGGCCGTCGGGACCCAACTGCGAAGGAGTCAGGCTAGAGAAATTGAAGCTCCCGAAACCGGCGAAGGACGGGAATGGGCCAAAGCTACGTTATGTTAGCGACATGTATTATTGTATGCGTTTGAGATGGGATTACATTTGGGGCGGCGCGCGATGATTCATTTGCGCGGGACCAGTGGGAGGTGCAAAAGTCTGATAATTCATTTGACCTGGGCTGGATGGTGGCGCAAGCATATTGTTGGGAGTGGGCGGCGCCAAAGAAGTCTGACGAGCCGGGCTACTAGGTGGCCCAAACATTCCCATCTGCGAAGGACCAGCCGGAGGCGCGAGGGTATTTGCATTACCAGGACTGGTCGGAGGAGTAATGTTACCAAACGCTCCAGTATTGGCCGGAGGAGCATTGGTCTGGACACGTCCCGGCGTGGGTGGAGGCGTGAGCTGGATGACCGGCTGGGTATTGGTCATGTCCTTGTCCTTGAAGAGTTTGCGGCTCTCGAGCTTTGGAATATGTTGCTTCTTGAGAGCATTAACGTCGCCCTTGATCTCGTCTAAGATAATGTTAGTAGTGATCATGAAAACATTAAAGAAGAATAGTACTCACGCGCATAACAACAGCGCGAGCCATAAGTACAACCGCCGTGGAGCCAGGCGGTGCAAGTCTTCGAGCGCCACTGCTCGTGACGCTTCACGGGACGCACTTCCTCACGTCCATGGGCGAATTGACAGGCCTTTCCGTACTTACAGAAGCCCCACTCAAGGTGGTTCTTGCAAAGCTCGGTCTTGTAAAGTTCATTGGTCTTCCTGTTCGCATGACGCGGAGGCTTCGGGGTGTTAGGGGTGATGGGAGTAACAGGCGGACGAGCCGGAGCTTGGGGCGGCGGCATCACAGCCTTGGGAGGAGAGTCCAGGCCGTTGACGGCCACGATGGCATTCCCATGGAGATCCTTGGTGAAGTAGAACGAAAGGTTCTAAAACATGTCAGCGCATTTCAACGATGTAATGTAATTCATCATGATTGCTTACCGGATTGTGGGCAAAGAGTTCAGAGGTAGTGAATGCACCGGCCTGTGACCTTGAGTTAGAATTCATGTCATGGAGCGTGGGGCTTGAACGACGTACGGGAGTTCCTTCCATCGCAGTCATGCACCACTCGTCATTGACCTGCAAGAATCCGGGAGACTTTGGTTGGGTTGGAGAGACTTGGGACCTCGGAGAGATAGGCCCTGTAGCGGTTCCGTAGCGGGCTACGTCGGTACGAATGGTCAGGTTCGAATGATTCTTTGTGACCCTGTTCATGTCCTTGGGGGCCTCGGCGTGACCCTTGTTCAAACTAGAAGACAGAAAGTCAGCAATCATATTCAGAGGAAAGAGATAGTGACCCATACCGGTAACGCATTGGGATGTGATCTTCCTTGACTCCATCGGAGGCCACCGAAGGGTTGGTGACGAAGCTAATAGAAGAGTTGGAACGCAAGTTCTTTTGAGGACGAAAGACTGCGTGCACGGCGATTTGAGCCGAAAATTCCGCTTCAAGAGTCTGCTCGTATTCCGGGATACTCATGCACTGGTCTGGACCGACGACCATACCTTCACCATGGCCGACGTCGACAACGTGACTGACAATAGTTCCGAAGCTCCGACCGATGACAGCTTCACCGGGGGCATGGTGAAGGTAGTAGTACCCGTTGCGAGATTCCAAGGAGCCAAATTGAAGCAAACGGTGAGTGAGTTGAGAAAGCTCCGCCTCGGTCTTGAACGGCGGAAAACGAAGGAAAAAAACGTTCTCGAAACGGTGGTTCCGCACCAGAACCACGTCATCCATAGGCTGAACGATACGATCACCCGCTTGAAAAATGACCCCGGGGAAGCACTCCACCATAAACAATGGCACATGCGCTGGGAGACGGTGGGTCACTATTTGAGGGTTAGCGGATCGTCAACACAATACATATAGACGACAACATACCTTCAAGGCGAAGCTTAAAATGTTCGGGACCGAGCTCACGAAAGTTGACAGTGGGCTGTAAATGCAGTGATCGAAGGCCATCTTCAAGGTGTTTCATCTCGACCGGGGAATGTGGCAGGCGGTCATCTTGTCCAAAGCCGGGAAATCAACACCATCACCGTTGATCACCGAATGGTCAACGTGATGCACCTTGATGACTGTCACGATTGGGAGCCAAGAAGCACCTTCCAACGTGCGACTTGAACTCTCCGTAACTGCCAACCACCACTGTCTCACAATGGGAGCCAGCTATCACTTGAAAGCTTCAGGAAGCACAACAAAGCACTTGGTGAATGCCCACAGTGACCGCCGACCGTCATGCCCTGGATGAAAGCGCGAGTGCGACAATCGTCAGAGAGAGCAGCGGGGCACACAAGGTAGGTACAATCATCAAGCATCGAGCAAAGCCCAACACTGACTCTTGAGACCAGCTGTGTATCGACTTCGACGGCGATGGACAAGATGAACGCTGTCGACAAACCGGTCGAGGCGAAGCACCAGAAGACGGCGAGCACGATCCACAAAGTCAGCGGAATTCTCTCAGAGCAAAAAAAGGAGCGGGACGAGCAAAAATAAGATCAGGCAAAGGAGTCTGTTGAACAAAAAGGCTGTCCTCAGGCCTTGCGAGCGAACTCAATGGGCCATGATGTTGTTGAAAACCAGCGAAGACGAAACCATTTAATCACCAGCAACAGACTTTGAGGACAACCGCCAGCCAGCCACCGAGAGGAAGGACGGTGTGAACACAAACAAAAGGGATTACTTACTTCGCCAAATGGACTGATGGGATAACCTTCACCGACAATGCCATTGTGCTGCATAGGCTGAACGTTGTCTTGAGCAAGCCATCCAGAGGACGGCTCAGGGCCAAAGGGATCAGCGATGGGCCCGCGGAAGATGTTCATATAGGCCGCGAGTGTCGAGTCGATGGCAGAAATGCCCGAGGCGTCCATGAGCGGCGGAGCGCCTGCCTGCTGCATTTCGGAGCGGGCGTTGGAGGACAGTGATAGTCCGTGAACAAAGAGAGGGATTGTTAACTGAGAGAGATAGGGTGTGAAGATTTTGACGAAGAAGAAGGAGGAGATAAAGAAGGAAGAGAGGATGGAGGTGTGAAGGTGTCAGGGATGGAAAAGAAAGAGGGAGGGAGGGAGAGAGGCGGTGGGACTGGGGGTCGTGACAGCCTTTTGAGTCGATGGGCTAAACCTGTTTGATGGGAAGGCTGGAAACAGCCTCCCGCCATTGGACACTCCTTATCTTTTGATATGATCTGGACGTACAGGGCCTTCGGGCTGAATCGCCCAGGACACGACGCGGCTTACTTCTTCCTGGTCCAGAGACGGAGAAAAGACAGATACGACGCCTTCTGGGGCTCAACTCATGCTTCTTCATGGCCAAGAAGAAAATGGACTTTTCAACAGTTGTTTCCACTTTGTCTGGTGCTTTTCCCGCTGGTTTTATCCATGGGGATATGAATGGGATTGAGAAGAACAATGTGGCAGTAGCGGACAATATCTCGCCCTCTAACCATTCTTCAAGGCTGCGTCACCAGATGACCACCCCTCAAGGCCGGACTCATGGCCCTTGACACCCCCAGATGTCCTCGTGCCGCTTCTCCTGATGATCCAGTCGTTGATATCGTATCATCATCGTCATCTTCATCAGGCATAGATGTTCTTCACCCTGAAGGGAACCACCTCTATCTGACTGCATCACAGTTGACGATTCTGTGTTTGTTATCTTCCCTTGTGTTGGGTCTGGCAAATTTTTTCTTCCCAACAAACACAGGGCGGTGCCCTGAAGCTCGTTGTTCCGTCCTAAGGGGATTCCGCTGGGTTCCGCTGCTCTGACTACATCCCCGCTACAACCAGCCAATAGTGGAAGAGCGGCGATGGAGGAGGGCGGCGCAAACACAACCAAACGATAGAAACGACTCGGAAAAGTTTTCAGAGCGAGATTCCGGCGATGGGAGTGATGGAGCGAGGACGCTCCCTATCACGAGCCGTGGGCAACGAGGCTGGAGAAGGCTGGAAATCGTCTTATATAATGTGAACGGCGGTCGAGGAGGGCAAGCCAATGTGCGCGGAGAGCACTCATGGTCACTCGCCCATTGATGGCCAGTGAAGGAACCCTCCCCTCCGCAGTCTGCGCGTGGACAAACCACGACCGTCGAAGCTGTATCGGCGCTCACAAAACCCCCACCCAACGTTTCCTGAACTCTATACACTCCCAATATGCTCCGCTTAGATTGTAACCACGACGTTGAACAAGTGAAGTCCAAAGTTGCCTATTGCGGTTACGGCGCTGTGGCTACGGCGGAACATGCCGACCGTTTTATAATACTTTCGTCAATTGTGGTACAGAAGCCTCGTCGCAGGATTCGCTTGTGGAGATTACGGGGTTGTGGTATGACGCTGGTAGAGGACGTTGAGGGGAACGGGCGGGGTGCGGTTGCGGGTGTTGATGCGGCCTGCTGACAAACCGCGGACTGTCCATGATCATGCTTGTGTGAAGATAATGATCATGTTGTATTCTCATTGAGTCCAGTAATCCAACTCCATCTCGCCATCACATGAAGAATTCCCAACGGCCTCGCAGTAATGATCGCCCGCCGGCTCCGGGAGTTCCCGCCGTGGCGCGATCCACTGCATCCCTCAACGTCATTCTTACAAAACTACCCCTCCACCCCGCTCCCAGCACTCCACTATCCACTGCTCTCTCTCCACCGTCCCGCCACTGTGCGAATCCCAGCGTTAAAACTCTTCAAACCCTCACTCCCGCCACCGCGACAATGGCGACCCAAACCGACCGCCCTCACGAACACCGCCCCCAAACCCAAGAAAAGCCAACCCCCAACGACGCCATGCCCCTCGTAATCCCCTACCTCTCCTGGACCGGCCTGGACTATGTCCTCGCCCCCGAAACCCAAAACCTCATCATTAACTACGCCGTCACCTCCGCCGTTGAGCATCCCTGGACGACCGTGCGTCCCCTCCCGTTTCCCCCAACTCCCGGGTCCCAGCTCCCATACTAACCGCACCAGAGCTTCCTGGCAATCCTCGCTCTCTTCGCAATCCTCCCTGTCTTGGGCCTCGTAATAGCTCTGATTGTCCTCGCCGGGTTCGTGCTCTTCTGGTTAGGCGTTGTCCGTACTTCTCCCCCCCCTTTCTTGTTTCCCCCACCCCCGATATGGCCGAATAGATACAGGTCTCACTGCCGAGTCGCTGGAAAGATAACACCATGACAGTCTTCGTCTTTGCGGCCGCAATGGCCGTCGCGGGAATGTTCGCGGTCGGCGCGTGGCTGTATTGCGTCGCGCTTGTTGTCAGCACGCGGTGGTTGCTGGGTCTGTTCTCCTCTGTCGATACGGCGAATGAGATGGTTGAGACAGCGACTTCTACTACTACTGCGGAGGCGGGGAAACCGGCGGTTGTGAAGAAGGAGAAGGAGGCGACACCCACGCCGCAGCAGCATCAGCAGAGGAAAGAGATTAAACAGGAGCCGGTAGAAGAGGATTGGGACGAGGAGAAGGAGGAGAGCGATGACGATGATGATAACAAGACGCTGCATGGGTTGTCGACGGATGATGACTCGGAGGCGCCGAGGAAGGTTGGGGAGGTGAGTGAAAGAGATAGGATGAGAAGGGATATTCAGAAGAGTTTGAGGTGATTGGGACAGCGACGATCAGCGGAATAGCATGGGGAGGGGGTTATGTTTGATTTATGCCATCGTGGGGAAGTGGATGTGATACCATGATTGCGGGCAATCGGTGCTTGGGTTCCGTAGTTTGTTAAAATATGTTTGATTGATTGATTGAATTCATTTTAGCGCATGCGTCCCGTTGGGATGTGGCGCGACCAACTACATACACTCATCCTCTGCACCCCCTCCCCGTTGATTCATTTCTTTCTCTTTTCTAGAAGCATTGATTCGTTCAACCCTTGTTCTCGCCATCTCTTCGCAATGGCTGTGGATGCCATTTGATTTGAACTCTAGTGCATACACTGAGCTCTTTCTCTCCTCTGTCAATTCTTTGTAATGAACGCGCTTTTCCCCACTCCTTCTCCCACCCTCACTCCGTTTTCCTCTCCCCCCCTCCCTGTATCTCTGACCTCCAGCTCCTCTGTCTCTTCTCACCCCATTTGTTCAAATCTTCCTTCCCCTCTTCGTTGTATGCCTTCCCGACGTCTGTGGATTCAAGGAACTTGAGGATGGTTACTGTAGCCTTCGGCTCTGCAAAAATTGAAGAGAGTTCATATGTCTTTGTAAGGCCTACTCTTCTGAGGTCTTCCCACAGCTTTTCTTGCTGCCTCATCCAGTGCATGCATTCCTTAAACAGGTGATCTCAGTTCTACTGAGAGGCCCTGCACCACAAGCAATTTTTAATCTCCACTCTCATGATTCTTTTCAGGTACTCCATAGTTATGCCCATATTAGTGGCAAACCTGATGTAGTGGCATGCAAGACTTTTACTGGCTTTCATAACAGATTGGTTGGGTTTCCGTACCTGGCAGAGTTTGAGGCTATAGGTAGTAATTCATATATGTTTAGCTTAGCGACTTGCTCACTTCTTAAAAGTACCATTTTATTTGTTCTTCATTTAATATAAGTGAGTTTTGAAGCACTTTGCAATCCCATTATATCTTTCGAAAGTGGCAGCCTCTTTAACAGCTTTGTTTGCAACCACATTTCTCGTTGTCGTGGGCTAACGCCTCGACGTCATATGGCCACACTGGAATGGAGAGGGGTGTTGGATGAGTCAGGAACATTGTCATGTAGGGCTTAGGGTTTAGGTGTGAGAGCAGTAAGATCAGAAAGGCGCACACCATGATTAGCATTAAGCGCGGCGACATCGACGGCAGCAAGGGTGCAGTGCAACAAATACACAAGTTAGTTACGGAATGAATATACCGTCAGTTTATACAGTTACAGGAGGCTACGGAACACACTCACAAGGCCTCCATTGTAGAGCGGTGACGAAGGTAAAACCGACGTCGCCTTCAGTACGGCCCGGGTGTCAGTAGATAGGGTAGCGTTGCCGTGGTATGGTTCTACGGTAGCAACGTCCGTACGTGCTCTCGTAGTTAGAAGCTCGCGAGGGTGTTCCGTAACCTCCTATAACCGTATAAACCGACCGTATATTCGTTTCGTAACTAACTTGCGTATATTTGGTGTTGTTCCGTTGCTGCTGTTGTTGTTGCGCGTCATGCTAACCATGGTGCGTGCCTTTCTAACCTTACAGCCCTCAGCCCTAAACCCTAAGCCCTACAAGTTCGCGTTCCTGACTCATCCAACATCCGCCTCTCCATTCCAGCATCACCTTATGACGTCGAGGCGTTAGCCTACGACATCCCTCCCCACCCTATACAAAACCCTCCCAGAAGCTATGCACCCGCCGTTTCTGCTTTACGCGCTTCATTTATCTCTCCCGATCTCTCCCTGTTCGATCCGCTCTCAGCTTCTGTAACGGGCAAGGGCTGAGGGTTCAGGGGGAAGGCCAGGGACACAGCGGTCGGGCCGGCGGGAGGACGAGAGGGTGACGAAGTACTGGTATTCAGGAGGCCGGCAGCTTCTACAAGCTTCGGCGGACAAGGGACAAGGCGAGGTGAGGACAACAGGTTCAGAAGGGCAGTGCTCATAAGACAAGATCGTATTCCGGCAGTATAACAAGAGGTCAGGATAAGGAAAGAAGAAGAAAGAGAACTCAACAAAGGAGAATACAGGACCAATATATAGACATCCTCCGCAGTGCATGACTCATCTAACACAGCCGCCGTTACTTAGTCCATCTGACTCCACTCCTGCGTAGCCTCACAACCACATGATCAAGCACAGCCTCCGCACAGCCCCCATACAACACACGTACTCAACACAGCCACGACATAGCCACAACATAGCCACAACACAATGTAAGACGACAGAAGGACAATGAGATGACCCCACCACAACAACTAAGGGAAGACAAAGGGAACAAGAATATCCACGCCGTCACAGCTTCCTCTCCTCGCTACGTTGCTAGCTGAAGTTTTAGCTGAGAGTAGGTGCTACTTCGCAACTCTCATTGCTACTTCCCTGCTAACATCGCCGGTTTCTTAAGTTATTCGTGGTTTGCGTCGGTTTCGCCAGTTTCTTCGGTTTCGTCGGTTTCGCCAGCTTTACCAGTTTCTTCGGTTTCGTCGATTTCGCCAGTTTCGCCGGTTTTGTCGATTTCGCCAGTTTCGCCGATTTCGTCGACCTCGTTCCACCTTGTTGATTTTGCCCAATACGCTTACCCGAGAATTTCTCGAGGCTCAATTTGTGTCTACGTTGCCAACACTATGTCTGATGCCTGAGCTCCCGCCCCGGAGCTAACTGTGAGGATCTCAGCACCTCGAACCTCACGATGACATTCGCCAAGTCTTGTATTTCCTGTTTATCTCTTTCCATGACGCCATAATCATGTATTTCCCTGTTTCTATCTTGTATGATGTCATACATGACATCATTAGTTTCTGTACCTTGATTTGTCTTTCAAATGACGTCGTTACTGACATCATTTTCTCTTTTCCTTGTTTTCCGGCCATGACATCATATGGCAAGTTATCATGTATATAAGGAGCAGGATTAGCCTCTCCTCTCGCTTTTCTCTTCAGCCCGTCATTCACCGTTTTCAGCA
>ML220174.1:32250-77911 GCA_004786065.1 Ascodesmis nigricans | reverse complement strand
GGTCGGGGTGGTCGTCGACGCGTTCTGTTGGGCGGGGGACGCGATTTCCACAGCGCTTTCGCTGGACCTGAGTCTCGATTCTTCAGCAGCTCTCTTCCGGGCGACAGCGATGGATGGTAGGCCGGTAGGTCCGAAGGAGTGATCGAACAGGCTCGCGAGGCGGCGGGGGGGGGTTGTGGTCGCTCGGGCGGGCGTTTTTCTGGTCGGTGCCATGGTTGAGCATTTGTGAGAGTTGCAAAATGATTTTGCCCCATTAGATTTCTTGTAATGCACTGTTTACACACCTTCACATTTTAAACCTGACGGCTTAGCTATCAATTCGGGGATGTGGTCTAGGGGTATGGCGTCCGCTTCGCATGCGGAAGGTCATGGGTTCAATTCCCATCTTCTCCACACTTTTTGCACCCTTCCTACCCCGATCCTTTCTCTCTTTCCATTCTTTTCCCACGAGTTACATGTCCGTTCACGTCTGGTACTTTTTTTTTTCTTGCAATCAAAGGAATACGTTCTGTTAACGGCTACCCATCCTCTGACTCGGAGTCCACGGAACAAGCAATATCAACACAATCAAACATACTGTAGATACCACGCCAGCACGTCACCACCTGCCGCCATCATAACCATCATAACCATCATCATAATCGTCAAGGCCATCATCATATATACATACATACATTCATACATACATACATATATCCCCAACTCCACAAAACCCCGCGAGCGAAATCCAGAACACCTCCGAGCCCTCCTCCTCATAATTATCCACCGCCCACCATTCATCAAAGACAAAGAAAAGAACACAAAGAAAAGGCATTACACGAAATCAAACACACATAAACATGAAGATCATCATACTTAGTATACTTACCGCCAATATCACCACATGCTGATACTGTAGGAATAGGTTTGGGACGCTACACTGAGGGGGGGTTGGGGTTGCTGTACAAATCCGAGAAAAAGTTTGCCGTTTCTTGCCGTTTTTGATGGATTCTTGAAACGGAATGGGAGATGGCGGAGAGCGGGATATCGCGGTTCCTCGATCTCCGAAGCCATCTTCCAGCACTGCCAACTCTCCCCATCTGTCCTCCCCACCCCTCTCCCCCCACCCCTCTCCCCTCACGACTCAGCGCCGTCGATCACGATAAGTATGACTCGGCGTCGCATCAGTATCCGTAAAATAACTGCTCTCATCGGTCGTTGTTCCAACCTCCACATCACGGTGTCTTGGTCCTTCGCGGCCCTGGTAGACGTCCTGTTCTTTACGGTAGTCTTGCACGGCGATGCGGAAGCAGAGGAGGGTAGTGAAGAAGAAGAGGAAACTGGGAGGAGGTGAGGTTAGCATTCACTCATCTGTCATACCAGTGCGGGTATCGCTCTGGCTCGTGCGCTCGCCAGTACCCGGCACCCGCTCGCGAGGATACCGGGAAAAGTTTAACCCAACCCAACCCCCAAGAGCCGAATATACTCACATCAAGATAATCACCCCGGCATCCAACAGCTTCACCAGCGCTCCACTCCTCGAAATCCGCAAACTCTCCTCTCCCGCACGATATCTCACAATGATCAACCAATTCCTCAACGGATTCAGCCTGTTATCCGAGTGGTAGTTCGCGTGCAGGATCACCGCGGACGCCACGAAGCCACTGAGGACGATGAAGTCGAGCAGCGCGGCGAGGATTTGGAGATGCACGCTGAGGCAGCAGATAGCGATGAGGGACCAGGTGGTGACGAAGAGGGCTATGATGGACTGTGGGAGGTGCGTCAGCGGACACTCATTTGTCGGATGCTGGAAGGGGCAATGAATGGGGAAGGCAATGGGATCGTACGAAGAGAAGCGGCACAAAACACTCCTGCGGAATGCCGAAATCGCCGTATTTGTGGAATTGGTCGACCATGTAGGCTGATACGCCGAGCACCACCAACGCCGTGATGTGCTGGAAGATGCGCAGGATCCAGGTGCAGCATTTTGAGATTTTCGCCATGATCGCTGGTGCTGGTGATGGCGGTGGTGTTGCTGTCGTCGCTGTCGTAGCTGTTTGCTGGAGAGCGCGGGCCGGTCGGTCGTGATGGTGGGGCTGTTGTTCGTTCGTTCGGTGGGCGTCGTTCGTTACGCTCTCGCCAAAGCCCGCTTCGTCTCCTCCGCGGGGCCGGTAGTCGTGGTCGTCGTGGTCGTGCTCGTCGTGGAAGAGGCCTCTCGACCTTCACTCAGCCCTCAGCGTCCCTCTTCGCCGAGTCTTCGGTGCAGCGGTGGCTGTGTTGACGCGTACTGTAGTATACCACAACCTCGTCGCACCCACAACACAACAACACGCGCACGCTTCGTGGGTTACGTGCGCAATCCAATCCGCGCAATCTGGGTCGTGCAAAGGTTTGATGACGGCAATGGATAGGTAAGGGTTCTTTTCGCGATGGTGCCGCGGACTCGGGAGTCTGGTGGTGGATGGGTGCAGGCCAGGCAGGCAGGACGTGGTGCAGTAGGTAGGTGGGGATTGATCGACGTTGTGGTGAGGATGGTAACGCCGTTGTTATGCCACGTCAGATGGGGTTGGCGCAGGTGGGCGCTTAGGATGGGATTGGGTTGTTGGATGGGAGAGATAGAAGTGGAATTGGTATTTCTATCATGATGGAGAGATTGGTTGCGTTCAAGTTCCCAAGTGTGGAAATGGGAGTTAGGACAACAGGAATAATGATTGATTGATTGGTTGATTGATATCATTTAAGCGCATGCGTCCCTTTAGGATATGGCGCGTCACCTACTCTACAGCTTCCGCCCTCCCCTTCCCCTTTTATTTCTGCTTCTTACAGGCCTTCTGAATACATAGAAGTTCGTCCACTGTCAACCCTATTTCTCGCCGACCCTTCGCGGGACAACAGAAATAAACTCATTGGATTTGTTTGTCTCGTAATGACTTGTTAATGGACTACATTGTCGAAAGCGCCAATAGCTCAGTTGGGAGAGCGTCAGACTGAAGTGATTCGGTCATTAATCTGAAGGTCACCCGTTCAATCCGGGTTTGGCGCAATCTTTTTTCTTTCCAATTCTTTTTTCTTTTCTTCTTCTATCTCCATTTTCAATCTCGTCCTCTTTCACCCCCCACTCTTTATACCCCTCCCTCTCTTCATTTCACGTCATCTCACCCACACTCTTCACTTCCCCCCATCTTCACTGCAAGCCCAAGCGCCTCATTTCCCCCCCCTCAGCCCTCCTTTCATCACGGCGTCAATCTTACTTACACCCATACAGTCCAGAATCCTTGCGGAACGAAACCCAGGCTTGGACCCCTCCATCTGCGAAACCTGCGACACAAGGCGTCGCACGTTTTATGCGCGCCCTTCCCGGCGTCATCATCACTTGGCATCATTGTGCAGGGACGCTGGTGGCGAGGATGGTATGGTGGGCAAGAGGGAGTCTACATAGAAAGATAGGGGAATCACTGCCATCACTCAGCGGGTGAGAGGGTCAGGCGGTATACGGCGCTGAGAAGGCCGTGGCGGGGCAGGACAAGGCAATGGGCATTGTGATGGGAGGAGAGAAGGCGCTGACTACGATACGGTACGGTCCGGATGCTGAGTCTCATCGCTTGGGGACTTGGACTTTCCATGGTGGTAGTGGAGCTCTGGATATTATGCAAGGGGCACAGTTACACGCACGATGGTGATGGTGATGCAGTGTGGCGGCCACGCGATGGTGAGGAGGTGATCTGCACGGTAGGTCAGTTGCGTAGGCGAGTCACCGTATGCTGTTCAGTATGTACTTTACATATGGATAGTTGGATCGACGGTGTCGACGAGGGTGAGAGGAAGGAGGGGTTATGGGAATGATGGTGATGGTGATGGTGATGGTGCTGGTATGGGGAGAAGAGGTGTCGACCAGAAATAATATCATGGTTGGATGGCGGGTTGGTTATTGGGTACTGGGTATTGATGATATGAAGCAGGTACCACGCATATAATCCCATGATCCGGCACCTAATGTTCCACGGTTCTGCTCCATCCCTCCCCTCCCGCTGCGGGTTAAATCACCGTAGCTCCATAAATTTCAAGCCCTTGTATAGTACTCTGTACTCTGTACTCTGCACACTACCAACCTAGGCAACCTTTTCCCTTCCTCTCTCCTTCCTGTTGCCGTCATAGTGAGTTGTAAAATGCGCCATGCCATGCCAGCGTTCCGCTCAGCGACATTACGAGGGAGACTTTGCCACCGCCGTGGTATATGCGGATGGCTTGGGAGTAAAAGAGAGCGAGAATGGTTGCCTTCCCGTGGGCTCTCTCGGGTCGCAGTACTGGAGGTATCGGGGAGAGTTACCAGTGACGGAGGAGGAGAAGTGATTTTGGCCGTGCTGTACCCACAGCCAGGCAGCCAGAATGAGACAGGTCACGTGATTTTGAGGACTCTGTCGTGGTCTTTTCTGCCCGTTCTGTCTGTCGCTTTGCTCTTCGTCCATCATTTGTTCTTCAGAATCCATCGCATCTTGATCTCTGTGACGCTCTGATCTCCTCTCTCCTTCACAATTCTCTGCTGTGTCATCTTGGCATTCTGCTGCTTTACCTCACCAGTGGCTTCGCCGCTGACACCCACCTACATTGAAGGGCGAACACAGCGCCCAACACCTAGTTGGTTATATACCAAGCGCCCGGGGTGTATCATACAGCAAGTTAACTTAATCACCCAGGACCAAGAGTCTGTGACTTCGCGTACTCTATATGAACCATCACACCCCACCCCAACCCAACCCATCTCCCCCCGGTGTGCCACCTCCCTGATTTTTTCCTTCCCCCTCGTATTTCGTTCTTCCTTGTGATTGATTATATCCCCCCCTTCACCCCCAACACCCACTTTACTTCGAAGTGCTAGCCGCCTCGACGACGACGCTTTTCTTCTCTTCTGCGCTTGGTTGCGATATACCCACGCTCTCTGGATTGATTCCTGTCGCTCTCTCTCTTGCCACGACACACACACTCATTTTTCGAAGACGTTCTGTGAACTCGGTCTTTTCAGTCGACGACTCAACACACACAGCAACAGCAACAGCAACATTCCTGGGTTTCGCATCTTGCTTGCTTCGATCGACACCGACACTGAACAACAAACAACATCGTTCCATCAGCGCTTGTGCAATTTGAATCCACCCTTTCAATCGATTGTTTCTCCATCCATTCCACTTGCACCTCCCCAACAACAAACACCTCTCGACTCGGCTCGACTCAACGCCGAACTCAACGCCGAACTCAACGCCGAACTCATCACCTCACTTCACTTCACTCAACCAACAACACGGCAAAATGAAGTTCTCGACTTTCACCATCACCGCCGTCGCCGCGATGCTTTCCCTTGCCAGCGCGGCGGAGGATATCAGCTGCCCTGCTGGCCAGAACAAGTGCGGATCCGGATGTGTCCTCGGCGAGTGTTGCTCGCAGGAGACAGCGCGTGAGTAACCCCTTGGTTGAAGAGTTTCATGGTTCGCTCGCTGGCGTGGTGGTGGCGGGTTCACGTTGGTGTTCGGATGCTTGTGGGTGGATGGTGATGGTATCATCATCAGCATCAACCCACCCAAACCTCCAACCACCCATCTCCATCTTCCCTGCTACAACGACATGGCGAACAAGAAAAAATGAACGAGAACCCTCCTCCCCCGCTAACCTCCCACAGTCTACTGCCAACCCACCGAATACTGCACCACCATCGACTCCATCCTCGGCTGCTGCCCCCTCGGCTCCACCTGCACCTCCCAACTCCAATGTTCCGATTTCTCATCCCCGCGCTGCACCAACGGCAACACCGACCCACTATGCTGCACCGCCGAGCTCCCCTTCTGCGATACCGCCTCCACCACCTGCGTCGCCCAAAAGCCCAGCACTCCCGCTGAAGAGTCTCAGTCCCCAGCGACTTCGTCTACCCCGACCGCAAAACCCGAGGAGAACAACAACGATGTGGCCGAGGAGGAGGAGGAGGAGGAGGAGGAGAAGCAAGACGAATGCGACGCCGCCCCAACCACGCGCACCAACACACGCACGGTAACGTCGACGACAAAGCTGCCGGAATGCACTGCCCCCGCTGAAGAGGACGACGAGGAGCAGGGAGAGTGCGAGACGTATATCTACACCAAGGTGCAGCCGATCTCGACGGTTGTGGAGTCATCCACTACGCCCAGTGTGAGCCCGAGTAAGGTGGTGGTGCCGAGTAAGTCGGTTACGCAGTCAGCGCCGCCGCAGTTTACGGGTGGGGCGGGGGCGGTGAGGGTTGGAGGGGTGTTGGGAGTGGTGGTGGCAGTTGTGGCGGTTGTGGTGGTGTAGAGTGTAATTGGGGAGTTGTGGGTGGGGGGTGAGGATGAAGAGGAGGGGGAATGGGGAAGGAGAATGGGAGCAGATTTGGGTGAGAACGGGATTTCTTGTATGTCACTTTTTTGTTGTTTATACCTGAGATATTGACGGCGGGGGAGAAAAGATGGTTGAGCGGAGGCTGCTTTGAGAGCGCCCTGCAAGGGGGAATAGATAGTATTGGGTGTTATTCTGTGTGTTCGTTCCATACCAACTCATCATGGTGATTTGCAACTTGTATTTTCTCTTCTCCATCGCAACAGTTGTCATCCCGAGTGCAACTACATGACCCATACTTCAGAACTCAGACTCCAGAGCATTGCCTAAGCATGAGAAACGAATCCACTGGAAACTACCTATCTACAGATCCCCTCACCGCCTTCACCGCCTTCACCGTCGTCGTTGAGGCAACACTGATTACACCGATTACACCGACTACACCGAGCACATGCAGGCACTGACTTCGGCGGCACCACAAACACGGGCGCGGGCGGCATGGGCATGATTGTAACGCACTGATCACGATGCGGGGCGGGGAGGGGATGTTTGAGAATACCGGCACCGTACTGTAGAGTACCGGATCGGTAACCGTGACACTGGCGGTGCTGGTGATGGAGGTAACCCATGACGGAGGTACTGTAACCAGCGGTACGCAAGGCGGGGCGCATAATGTTGCAAGAGACTGCGAGTCAGATGGGCGGTTGCGGGTATTGGTATAGTAGAGTATACCGATTGACATGGTTGGAGGAGTGGATGTGGTATTGAATGGAGAGGTAGTGTTGCTGTATTCACACTCACTCAGGCTCTATCTCCTCTCCTCACTCTCTGCTTTCTTCTCTCTCACTCGGTCTCGTGCGAGGGATAGCGAAATACACAGACGGACAGACTTCCACCCACTCAGGCAACAACTACCTGCATTTCCTCCTTTTCCTCCTCCTCCTCCTCCTCCTCCTCCTCCTCCTCCTCCTCCCTCTCACAGCAATTACCACCTCCCGCCAAGACCATCTCCCTCTTCACCAATACCACCAGTAGTCAGCACAACCACAACTACATCCGCCTACGTCGTCCCTCCCCATACACCATCACTGCGCCGCCCTGCTGCCGCTCTCCTTCTCGTGGACAGCAACACCCTAAAACAACGCAACGGATATCCGCATCCGCATCCGCAGACACCGGACCTCCAATCCACGTACCTACTCCACCTACCTCTTCTGTTGTGCCCACAGTGGGATAGCTGTTGCTGCTCTTGCGCGCCCACGAGTTGACTGCTTTAGCTCCCAGCTAGTTAGCTCCCATCTGTCTGTCTGCCTACCAGCAGCTGCATCGTGACGCCTCTGCCTGGAGAGCGGGGCAGCACGGAACGACGACGACGAGGAGCAGCACCACGAGCAGCACCACGAGCACCACGAGCACCACGAGGACGGTTATCGACGACGAAACGACGGAACGACGGAACAGTCTGCGGTCGAACGAACGAATTACTGTCGCCCGTTTCCGCGTTTTGAGGTCTAGTGAGACGCACTGCGAGGTACGGAGCTTGGGCGACGCGCACACGGATTGGAGGAACGACAGAGAGAGAAAGATATACAGAGAGAGAGAGAGAGAGAGAGAGGCAGCTGGCGAGGTAGGTGAGTGTGGACGTGGGCGTGGTGTGCAGCTTGGTTGCGTTCTCTGCTGTCTTCTGCCCTTGCCCTCATCGCTGCGAGAGACTACGACTACGGACGTCGTCGTGGGATCTACCGGCATGTTATGGATGAGGATGGAGAAGGGATGGGGTTGGTAGAATATGGCTGATGTGACAGATCTGGATCTAGGATCGTGAAATAAATACCATGGGGTCTTCATCGCGGCGGAGACACGGTGGGGGATCGGATGTGATGGAGCGGCCGACGGGGAAGAGGAGTAGTTTTTCGCGATATCATTCGGTAGGACTACCATTATTCCCCCATGTGGCCCTGGGAAAGAAGAAAAAGGCTGACGGCGCTTCGCTACCCAGGACCCTCAGCCGATCGCCTACCCAGCGGAATACGGAGCTTACGAGCACAGACATTATTCCCCGCAAGATACATACAGTGTCCCGCCGCAGTATCAGCATTATGCTCCGCCGCCAGCTTCGTTGAATTATGCTGCACAGGCACAGGTGGTTCATCGGGAAGCGTCACAGTCGCATCGAAGACCATCGTCGCATTCGTCGTCAATGTATACGCCGTCGCTGCGTCCATATCTTCCGGTTCAATCGCCGCCGCCAGCAGTGCCGGTGGTTCAGCTTGCGCCGCCGCCATTATCGGCGTCGAAGTCTCCGGAGAAGGCGTATCATGCCGAACCGGAAGTACAGCGGAAATACTACGACTATGAGAGGGAGGTTTCCCCGGGCCCTGAACCGGCACCGAAAAGCGAGCTCTCGGACTTTTCGGACCCAGATTGGCAGATGCAAAAGTTGAGGAAAGCGTCCAGTAAGCCGAAATTCAAGGTTAGGGAAGAGGGGAAGAGTTTGGTGGTTCTACCAAGGAGTCCGTCGTCGTCTTGTAGCTCGTCGAGATCGGCTTCGCCAATACCGAAGAAAGCGACGACGACGACGGCGTCGGCGTTAACGAGAGTGAGGAAATGGCCCCCGTTAGAGTATCAGACGGAAATTACACATGAGGAGGCAGAGGAATTGATTGCAAAAGGAGCACCAAAATTCCGTGGGGTGCTGAGGGAGGTACAAGGCGCGCCGACGACAGGCGTGTACCACTTTTTTGCGTTTCCCGGGGACGAGTGGGATGAGGACACGGATGTCGCGCCATTCCAGAGTGATTGCTTTGGCGATATCAGTTCAGCCCCCGTGGGAAGACAAACGGATGCTTTGGAACGCCCGGCAATGGGACATGCCTTTGGAATCTACCCCGGGACGGTATCACTCGCCTACTTTGTCGCCGGCTTCGGAACCGATTATAAAGCCACTGAGAAACCCTTGTTTCCCAAAGGAAACGTCAAGAAGCTGAATGTGTACTTTATGGTTGACCGGCTCCGCAAGATCCAGGAATCGGAGCTGGAGGACCATCCTGAGGACAGACATGATTTTCTGTACCAGTTTCTGCTCCATGACTCGCGCACATATAAGGAGCGCGAGCGCGAATTCTTGGGCCCGGATATCAGGCTCGAAAGGGAAATTATTGATTTGAAGGAAGCATTAGGGCGGCAGAGCTGGGTCGATTTCTCGAGACCGGAAAATCAGCTCGTCGCAAAGTTTATCGATACCCCCGATACGGGTGTGAGGAATCGGTTTTTCCATCAGCTGCTGTTGTCGTTGGAGCTCGAGCTGCGCTGGAAAATGTATAATGCAAAGGGAGCGAAGAGGTATATGCACCAGATTGTGTTGCCGGAGAAGATACGCTGGGATTTGGTGCTCGCACAGAGGTGGCTGGAGAATGTTGAGATTAATGCACCGAGGAAGGTGGATGATGGTGGGAGGAGAGGGTCCGAGAGGAGTAGTGTGACGTTTTTGTTGCAGAATAAGAAGCAGCAGGTCGAGGCCATGCAGAACTTTTCGAGGACGTTGAGGTAGGTTTTGAGATTCTTGGGGTTGGGATGTTGCTAAGTATCACCAGGTGGCCGAATATGACGCAGATTCATGAGATGCTCAAGGAACCAGATTCGCCGCCGGGAAAGCTGCTGGAAGACAGATCGATACCATGTTTGTCGTGGTTCTCGGGCCTCCTCCTCCCGGGCCCTTCAATGCCCTATCTCCTCATGGCCGCCCTCCTCGACTGCGACGATGATGCCCCCCCAGAATTCTCCGACTATGTCATTCAGATGGCGCCCAATATAGGCTTCCAATACCGCGGCGCAACCTACTGGACCTACACCTGCATCGTTGGAAAAGTCCTCGGCGCCGGCACCGGAACCACACAGATCTGCGGCTGGGTCGGACCCTGTCCTACAACGCCTGATCTGGCGCGCTCGGAAATCATCAAGACACATCAGCGCAAACCCAAAGTGAACAAACTGCGAGCCTCAGACGTCCAAAGAATGGAACAAGACTCGGATCCAATTGGTCCCGAAGACGATACGTATCCGGTGGAAGACTACGTTGATATCCAGACCCAGGCCACAGTGACACGGGAGAACCCAATCGACAGCATCCGCATTGAACGCCTCTCCTTCTCGCCCACAGATCCGAAACTGCTCACGGATGAGGAGATGAGTAGTAACGTTAACCCAACAAACCCAGACATGCCACCGATCGTTACCTACGACTCATCGATAACCTTCGCAATCACAATCGACCACCACGCAAAATCAATCAAAATCCCCCTCCGCTACAACACCACCTTCATCGCCGCCTACCCTTGCTCAAACGGCCCGCACCCGCTGCTATGCGACTACTACTTTCAGACCGCCAAGATCACTGAGCTCGTGGATATATGGAACTGGGGCCCGCGTGGTCCGATTGAACCCCCCCCATCTCACATACCTTCCCTACACCCATCCTCCTCCGCACCCCCGCTCGCCGCTTCCTCGTCGTCATCATCGCCTTTCACGTCCTGGCCGCACCCCCCGCCCTCCACAACGAGTTCGGTGGATACGGGGAGAAGAGACGTGGAGGAGGTTCTCGTGGTCGAGGCGTTTGGTGTAAAAGAGAACGAGGTGTTTGCGAGGGCTTGGTGCGCGTTTTTTGGGCTGCCAGCCGTGGTGGCGGATTTGGGGAGGACGTGTGCTGCGTGTGCGGTTAGGGAGGCGGTCGCGGCGAGGGTGAGTGTGGTGGTGTTGGTGGAGGGGAGGGGTGGGGAGGAGGGGGAAGGGGAGGAGGAAGGGTTGAGGGTGTGAGGGTGTGAGAAGAGAGCGGAGGGGGGGGTTATATGGGTATTTAGTGTTTTATATCATTTGGTTATGTTGATTATGTTTTAGCATCGCGCGTCGGGTCGGGTCGGGTTGGGTTGGGTTGGGTTGGGGGATATCGGTTTTCTATAGTTATTGGTTGTAATTTTTTTTTGAGTACTCAATTCAAGCGTGTCTATCATCAGCCTGTCGTGAAGCTGTCCCGGTACCCCGTTCTGGCGAGGAATTGATGGCTTTTGACGTCGCGCGGTCGATTGTTGCGTTTGATCAACCTCAGCAATGGCATCTCGAGTCATCAGCTCAGAACGCAGATAGTAAACTCGCCCAGGAGGTAATAGAGTACGGTAGGTACCTACTAGTACCGGTACCGGTACGGGTACTGATACTGTGGTTTCATAGCTGCGCCCTGGCCCCGATATTCTCTCTCGTTCCATTGCGAGTTTCACACTCCCGATTGCGAATATTATATCAGATACCGGTAATAACCATACACATAATCGCTGATGAGAGACAATATGGCACAAGTCGCCTTCATTGAGCATATATAGCACTCACACTCTCACTCACTATATAGAGTACACAGTATCAGAGCACGAAAACTCGAAAGATCGCAGCGCGGCACAGTCTAGCAGCAACGGCATCAACGATATCAACTACAGTGTCAACATCAACATCGACATCGACATCGACAGCCCGGGTGAGGAGAAGAAGTAATCGACGATCACAACGAGACAAGACGAGACTCAGAGTATTAGAGAGCCAATACCACGGTGTGACAGGAGGATCAGATCCAGAACGATGACATTGCGATCCAGGACCTGGCGAAGGACGGGTCTTGTTTTTGTGTTGTGGATTTTCTTCACATCAACCGCTCCCGCGCTCCCATCCTCCTCTGATATGTCCATCAGCGGCGAGAACGATAGCACCCACACCAACCTCAATTTCCACATTCCCCTCACCTTCCCCTCCATCTTCCACCGCAGCCTCCCCATTCTTCTCCGCCAGCAAAACACCGCGCTCCTGCAGCTCCGGTACCACTTCCACATGCCATCCCCCCCATCCCCCATTCCCTATGGTATGCTGGGACTGGGCCGACCGCGTATGGGCTCAGCACACCCGGGGTGGCGGCGACGACGATGATGACGGCAACGGTGGAAGTGGTGAGAACGCTGACTGTAACGACCGTGACGGTGCCGTTGGAGGGGAGGACGGTGACTGAGGGGACGACGTCGACGGTTATAGTCAAAGTGCAAGTTGCTATCACACCATCCCCGAGATCAGACGGGGAGGAGGTGGCCGTCGAGTCCTCCCCCGCCCCTGCTGCTGAGAAGCAAACTGCACTCGCGATTCCGCTTGGGATCGTGATGGCGACTGTGGCGGCTTGTGTTGTTGGGCTGGGGGTCGTGGTGGTGCTGGTGTGGGGGTTGTTTTTTCGGCATCGGGGGGCGGAGGGGGAAGTGGTGAAGCGGATGAGGATGGAGCAGGAGACTAGATGGGGGGGTGGGAGTTATGAGGGGGTGGCAGGAGGGGGGGGTGCGGGGTACTGTGCAGGGAGGTGGAAGAGGCGGGGAGGCGGGAAGGGAGCAGAGGTAGATGGGTCAGGTTTGTGATGGGCACCATGGTGCTATGGAGGTTCCGGAGACGACATGGAATGTCAATCCTGAGGGACGGGAAAGGAGGGATTGATTGATTTTTTTTGGTGATTATTTGTCGTCTACTATCCTTTTTATGGTGTTTGAATCAGCGTGCATTGATGTTGTGATAGAAACTATATTTCTCCAAGTAGTCGCTGATACAATACAGAGATTTTGTTGCGTCTCAGTCTCTGGTCTGGAAAGAGGGGAAAGAAAGAGGAAGGGGGACGGAGCAGGAAGCAGAAAGGAGTCAATGAGAGCACAACGTGCCGTCACAAAGGTAAAAAGGATGAAGACGCACGAGAATTCGGATATCCTATGGGATCACTCGGACCTTATGAGGTGATGGGACATGATTCTTCATGGGCTCGCGTGGTGGGGGTTATGCTAGTTTTCAGTGGAGGGTAGGAGTGGGAGGGGTCTAGCGGAGGGATGTACTTCACGGTAATGAAATGGGGGATATGATGGAGCGATGATGGGGTGAGAGTGATGTGATTCACAACCGGATAACATATAACCATAACCACCGTTCCTGGTAGTCTAAGGTATCTAGATACAGCGCGATGAGTCGATTTTTGAACCCAATGATTTTACTATTTCCCTAGCTCCCATGTGCCCCCTTCCTTATAGTAGAGTACGGGTATAAGGTAAGTAAAGCTACAGGGTGAGAACTGGGTGGTGAGAGTGAGTCGGTGAGATCAGAATTGAGGTGAAAGAAGCAATGGTGGGAGTACCGGAGGCGTTCGAGTAGGTTTTTCGGAGTTGAGCATATTGGATGGACCCACGTCCCGCTACACCACCAAAAGGTGTAGTCGATGTTGGAACTTCGCCATTCAACAGAGCTTGAAGAACTTCCATGTATGGTTGCGTGCACAGGGTTAGACGGGTTGGGTTGATGGAATTGTGGAACGTGGGATGATGGTAAAGATATTAGTCTATTCGTTGTTGGTTGCGGCTGGATATCTATCCAACTCGAGATGAGCCAAAACGAGACAACAGAGCGATGTACTTCTAATCCCGGAAAGAGAAACGACGAAAATATCGATAGGAACCCAACAAGCACCAGATACACCCGAGATCCAACCTCTTCAACCGCCATACCTAATGATTCACGAATTACCGTAGTCTAATCTCCAAACCAGATGAAGAGAAAAGAACCGACTTCAACCTCACCGCAATCAAAGAATATGCAATACAGTACAAACACACACGCAAAAACCCAGAAACCTATTGTACAAGAATAGTACCATCACATCACATCACGTCATCACTAAAAGTCATTTCCCCGGACCATAATGAATTCGGAAGAGCAAGACTTTTTTCCGTCTTTATCCCTTAATGCTCAACATGGATCTTTGCGGCGGCCTCCTCACGAGCCTTGATACGGCGTTCTTCAGCCGCAACCATGTCTACTCTCCATTAGCCTCTCGAATGCACGGGTAGGAATAGAATTCAAAAACTCACCCTTCCACTGATCCTCCCCCGTATAATGTTCTTTCTCGACACCCTCCTCCTTCCTCTTCCTCTGATCACTAACCTCCAACGCCGCTGTTGCCACCAACACCGCCAGCGTCAACCCCTGGGCGTACATTCTCGCCTGGACCAACTTCTGTCCGGTATTCAAGTACTTATTCCTCGACACAATCGCCAAACTCGCACCCATCGACGCCAGCCACGAACACGTCACAATGGGGTACCGATTCTCGCGGCCCCAATCCAGCATCTTCTCACCCGTCGTCATATTCTTCTTCCGCTCGGCCAGCAATCGTTGTGTGGAGTCCTGGTATTCCATGCCTTTGGTGCGCTCCTTCTCGAACGCGCGGGAGTAACGGTCCGCATAGATGATGGCGAAAAAGGTGCCCGTAGAGGTGACGAAGAAGGCGCGGAACGGGATCGTAAGCGTGCGGTAGAACGGCCAGCGTTTGGTGAGGATGTAGTTGCCGAGAGCGCCCCCGATGAGGCCGGCTGTGCCGCCGAGGATGCCGCCGCGGACGACAGCGCTGTAGTGCGCGTCTTCTTCTTCTTTCGTGAGGAGTTTCATAGTGTAGGTTTGCTGGGAGGTGAGGGGGGTGGTGGGGAGTAACGGTTTGAGTCCACGCGGGGTGCGCTGGTGTTTAAGGATTCGGTGATGGCGTGGGTATGACGGAACAGGATGGTGCCTTGGCGGCGGCGGCGATCGGGCACGAGGCGAGGCGAGGTGAGCGGGCTAGAGGGGGAAAGCCACGCCGGGGATGGTGGAGGTGAGGTCAATTGGGTTGAAGTTTCAGAGTGCTGGTATCCGCCTTCTTCTTTGTGTCCTTCGTCGTCGTCAATGGTGATGATGATGGTGTGGTATTCCCGGGTGCACCCGCCTTTATAACCGCCTCTCTGAAAACCCGTTAAAAAAAAAGACCTGTCAAATGCATTATGATCTTGATGAATCATACACCCTGTGTCTTGTCCCGTGAGCTTATTTCTGGGTGTTCGGCTCTTCACTGTTAGTCTGTGTCGGCTCTGGGTTCCCCGTGGTGAGCCCACAAAACAGCACCGCTTCCGCCCGAGCTCCGAGAAGTGGCCTGACGAAAAACCAGCTGCGACACCCAAAATTGCATCCCCAGCTAACTACAGCAACGTCTTTTTTACGTTATACGCGACTGCGGACAGCTCGGGACCAGTCCCACAGAAGGACACTCGCGACACGGCCACGGATCTGGTGGGGTGATTCTAGATGTTCTGTTGTGTCAGTCTGTTGAAGGTTGTGCCATTTGCGCTGGTTTGAGCAGGAAGTTTGGGCAATAATGCGCACTGGTCTGATTTTGGGCGAAAAAATACACCGAACTGGTGAGTGGCAATGAAGAAATCCTCCGTGATCACGATGAAGGGCATATCGTGCATCGCATTCTGGGACAAAGTGGAATCGGTCCTCGTACCTGGAGATGCTTCCGGCTTCCTAGAATACCCGCCCCAAGTGCGCGGATGCGATGAACCAGTCATCATCTCATCGGCATGCCTGAAGCAGGTGTTCCGAGTTATTTGTCAATACATCCGCCCGTCGGATTCAGGTACAGGCTCTGGAGTCAACTGCAAGATCCGTCCGGGACTCGAGATCACACGTCGGGGATCTGTCGGCATTGTAGCAAAGCACGTCGGCTCCCGGGAGTGCATGCTCACTTCGCACTCGATCCGGGACGAGAAGCCGATGAAGCGAGAGGCCGAAGAAAATTGAACTCCCCGAAGTGACGACAAAGTCGAGGGAGGGATTCATCCAGGTTGCCGGCCACGGGCTGGTCGTCAGGGGGGTGGCGTGGTGGCCACGTTTTTCTTGCTGATGTTAGGGTGAGGATATTCATGGTTTTATCTGGCCATGGCATGCAGAGATAACGACGATTCAACTGGAGGTGATGGATCTTGTTCAAGTAACGGCAAATTTGGAATGAAATCCATCGAGCGGGCCCGGGACTCCGTATGGACATGGCCAATTACAGTACCAATCCTAACAACTTGAGTTCCCACGCCCCACAAGGCAAGCTAGAGCGGGAGAGACCGGAGAGCCCTGGAGGTGGCGAGAATGGGGAAGAGACCGGAGAGCAGTTGGACTCCGGGGGATAGCGAGAGATCGGAGAGCAAGAGAGATGAAGCATCAGGACTAAGTTTGTGCCTGATCATCGTCATCAATAAGATGTATAGTTCCCACAGCATCACCAGAACAATACTGGTGACGGAGATTCGATACAAGTGGGCTGATTGATGCTTTTAGTTATATGATGAACGTAATTGGGAGAGAACACCCACGAGCAAAGTGACTTCCAATGGCGGGTGAGTGGTGGGAAGTATGATCGAGCCAGTAACATCTTCTTTCGGTGATAAACCTGCGTTCAGTTATTTGGGATCTCCTCAGTGTGGTGTGAGCTGAGAGCAGAGTAAAGTGTGGGGAAACTGAGGGCGATGAGATTCGCAATGAAACCCGGGAATCCTCGCGAGAGCAGAGGACACAAGAGAGTAGGAGACGGAGGAACTTTGAAGGGATCTCCAAATAGGCCGCAAGTCGCCAGAAAAGATTGCAACAAGTGAACTGTAGAAGTCTAAGCGCCTTGTAGCCAGAAAAACTGAAATTATCTGCCTCCAGCCCGTGTCATCAAACTATTTATCGCTCGACCCCGCTCCAGTTCAAATGTGCTCATTCCGCTGACAAAATCTGCGTCCACCTCTCTTCACCTCTCGCAATCCTTTTATCCATACCCTCTCTCTCGCTGAATTCATTGAGTTTCAAGTTCCGCTGACTTCCTAGACTCTTTTCATAGCACCGGGCTTCTCTCCTCGTCTCCCGTTGCAGAATCTCGCCATCCCGCTCGATCCCTCTCGGAATGAACCTCCAGCAACCTCCCGATTACCCCCCATCAAGCCCAATGCCAAATCACATAACCAAAGCCAACACATCCTCATATGAACAAGCAGCATCAAATGACTGCTCTGCTGGGTTTTCGTTTGCCCATGATTAGGCATACAGTAATCTTCATTGGGGAAGTCGCATATTCTTTTTATTCGAGCAAAATGTGGTGCTGGGGATCGCACAGCGGCTCGGGTGGGTATTTAAAATGACGGATACCCTAAGGTTGGCTAGGTAGATTGAGTTGCTAAGAGTTTACTATGGCACGACCCCCGAGTCTTTATAAGTATACGATCACGATAAAGCAGGCCGAGCGACGAGACAACCGAATTCGAAGGATAATATGCGGGCTTCGATGGTTCTGAAGGGTGTTTTAAGCATCCAGATTGTATTGGCGACTGTAGCATTTCTCGTTCAGGCTGGTAGAGGTTATCATGATGGTTATGGTAAAACTGGATATCCTTCTAGTATCCAACTCCTGAACATTGCAAAACGAGGTCTATGCCATATCACGAGAATCTGATGATTCATCAATGGAACGATGGTGACTTGAAATGCGGTAGCCAACGAGAACCGAAGCCCTTGGCGGACAAGGCGAGGGGCTATAAAGATTTTATGAACCCGGTTCCAGAATGTAACCAAAACCAGCTTGGACTCTGATGGTCGTATCAATCGATGGGCCCGGGAGAACTTGAAAAACGCCAAGAAATATCTGAAGAAGTTTACCCAACTGGAGAAGGAGATAGAATATTATGGGGGTGATCCAGAAGCAGAGGGGTTTTTTCGGCGTGCCGGATCTGCGCGCTGTCACAATCCCTAGTGAGTAACTGCATTGAATTCTCACAGGCTTTGCTGGTTTACGCTTTTAGCTTTATGTGAAAAGGGAAGAGGGATCGTGAATGCTTTTTACTCAGCTATCATGAAGGCTAAGTCTGATAGGAATGATCCAGTAAAAAGTGAAGAGGAGAACGAGCCCTGGACAGTGGAGCGTCGAATCCTGAAGAAGAAAGCAGCAGAAAAAAAAAAGAAAAAAAAAAGAATTAGATCGACGGAACAAATCATCATGCATGGAAGACGCAAGGGATCTTGCGTTGCGGAAGGAGAGTGTGAAGAAAAGAAGGATCAAGTAATCAAAGACGCCCCTGATCACTCGGTCCTATAAGGGACAGTAATAGGAGGATGGGAATGTAAGAGGAGGATGCGTAGGCTACACTGTGTTTGTGCGTCGTGGCGAGAGGGTAAGGGGTTGGGTGGGTTTCTTTACAATTTCTGTATCTACTGCCGGTGTCTACATGTCCCGCTGAGGATGAAGGACCATAACGAGAATTAACAACAATAAGAGGAGGTTGGAGGACGGAAATGAAAGCGCAAAAACAGAGATAGTTCAATCTAATACAATGGGCCGCAGCATTCCTGACAAGTCGTACTTTTCAATGTGAGAAATGTCTGCAGATCCTACTCCTTAACTGGATTGTGTCCGCCGACTCCAACCTCCCCATCTTCGCATTTCACTCCATTATGCGTCCTGGGTATCAATTACGCTGTACCATGCGGCATAGAATATTCTGGGTTCAGGTTTCATGATGGATTTGTATTTGTTCACTGCTTGGAGCGTCCGTTTTAACGTGTTATGCGGCGCGGATATATTGTAATGCAGCGAGTTAACAAAAGAGCTCATCACACTCCTCATACCGAGCTACAATGCAGGAAGGCTATCTCCAGGTTCACATTGGCGGTGGTAGTAAGAAGTACAGTGGTTCTGCCTGTTGTCTCAACATCCTCCGAAAGGCGAGGGTCATGGAACGTTGGTCAGGTGACGTTCATGTCTTGTTTAGTCATTGAGGTCATCAAAGCCACAGAAAATGGGCCACTCTTGCATCACAGTGTTGCACCTTCCCCATTACTTCGTCGTTTTCTCCGGTGATTCCTAGATTTGTTTCCTGCTACTTCTGACCGTTGATATCCCTAATTCCAGCTCCGTTCGCCGAAACAACGTCCCACGATGCGATCCCACGGTTTTATGATCTCCGCCCAGCATAGCCGTGGTCTGCTCAACTTTCTACGGTCGCGAGGTAACAGTCGATATCTCCAACCCACTGAAACCTATCGAATACAATTCGATACGATGGACCGTCGTTGGTCACGCGGTGAATTTCCGGAAGGCATGTCGCGGTGGTCGTCCATTATGATGATGCGAGTCGAAGCACGATATGTGTATGCTTGGAGGCCTAGAAAGAGACGAGTCGAAACGGTACATAGGGCCCGAATCAAGGCGTGTCTGATCAAACAAGGTTATCGGAATTGCTGTGTTGCTACGTCTCACTACTGCTATGGTCAACTTAGAGTGCATAAATGGCGAGACACTCTGATCAAAGACTTTTGTGGGATGCGACATGGCCATCTGCTTGGAACGATCTATCGGACGCAGTAACCACATCATGCGAGGTCTTGGTGTTCCACAATGTGGTTGGCTTTACCGGTTGACCTGCTTGCACCCGCTTTTCAAACTCAATGTGGTCTGGGATAGCCTGTTCGCCTGGCGTGTGACACAACAGCGAAAGCTCGTACTCCCTCAGGAACCACTTCACACTGCCGGAAAAATAGACATACGTACTTTTCTCATCGCGAAGCCCCCTCGTGATTTCTTTTTCCAGTTTACCCTTCATTCATGGGGGAAAAAACCTTTCACAATGCATAGATAATTGTCATGTCATTTTCTGCAATTATTGTCACCATTAAAGTTTGGACGTGGCTGGTAGAGTCAAAGAAAGGCCCGTGAGGCTCACAAAGCCCACCAGGCGAACCCCCAGGCGCCAGAATGTAGCACCTCCCCAGGTCTGTGCAGGCTTCAAGTTGGCCAGGGCGACACTAATTGCCGTACTGTCAAAGGGGCGTTTTCCCGATGCTGCTAAACAACTTAAAAGAACCGTTGTTATCATTTCTATATGTATGGATCAAATGCACAAGATCTGCTTGAATCACCTCTATACTCATCCAATTCTTGTGCTAACATTGTCATAGGCTCTGCGATCAATATGTCGATCTATCCTACGGTTGCGTCCATCATAACTTAAGGTTAGTGCGATCTCTGGGAAGTAGCCTCCCCTTCATCTTGTTCCACTGTTCAGCTCCATATTTGCATGAAGCCTCAGGCTTGAACATGATTTCATGAGCGTTTCATTTGTCTGACGTTTTTCTAGGGCGATAGGGTTGAATTTTTCGGACGTAGACACTTTGTTGTCTCCCGAAATAGGGCGAGAAAATTTGTCTCCACGTTGGTTGCTTTCCTGAGTTCTGATGTGCATCACTGCACTTTTCTTATCGGAGAAGTTTTCAGAGGGCTTTATCATCTCCCTTCCCGTCTCCATGTATCGTTCTCTCTTATGTTTTGTTGGGAGCATGACAGTTGCCTCAAGAAACGTTGGTACAGAGTGATTCAACTCTCCATTCCGCAGTTCTTCCTCACTTGCACTTGTTTTCCCTCTTCCTATGCGGATATGAAACAACACTATAGTTACAGCCCTGCACTTGGAGCCAGACTCTTGGTATCGCTCGCATGATGCGGGCCATCCAACCTGCAAACAGCCGAACCTTTCCTCCCAGAAGCAGGGCGAGGTGAGTAGAACGTTACAGGTACCATACGTGTGCCACACAAATATCCACCCACGCGTGTGCTGCTTATCGCAATCGTGGGGGATATTGAAGTACCAGGATAAAACTCCTATGCGACCCCAATATTAACTACAACTTCCCGTCACGGTCCATCTTTCGAGGCTTTCAGGCATTCTAACTGAACATAAGTAGGCATCTGGGCACTGTAAAGATCTCGAAAGTTGAAGAAATCGTACGTTTGAACGACGTGGCGGCTGAGTACTGGGTTATGGAAAGTTATGTGGTGGATGGATGATAGGGACAGGGGTTCATGATCTATCACGCAGAGCTGACATCTGCGTGCAAGGCAATGAGCAGCGCAATGCGCACTGCGCGTTGCGCGCGCCAGCGACGAGAGGATGCACGATGCGATGCGGATTGAATAAATAGGCAAAATTTCCCTCCACACCTTCTCATACAAGATGTACGTTCAATGAAGTGTCATTAACTAATATATCAGACGAGCTACAGTATACGAGCCCCTATGTCTGGAAATCTGGTTCTCTCCTCCCCCGAGTTATGGCGGAAAGAATACAACCACAGCCAGCCCCATGGTCGAGACGTATTTTCGCGAAAATCAGTAGCCGAGCATACAATCAACAACGGCAAAAGCTCTATCTTGCGATGACCAGATGATGCCGGATCACGATGCGGCGAATTGAATGTAGAGGATGCTGCCGTTGCGGGCAGGAGCGGGATGTCCAAAACCAGGCGCTTCTCGCCCCCGTCCCAACTTTTACTTCCTCACCTCAAGCTGCATCTTGCTACATCCCCCATCTTCTTACCCTTCTACATCTTTTGCTATCGTTTTCAATTGCTATATATTGTAATTTTGGCTCTTATTTGCTGTTTCTCATCATGACGATACCGACGGACCCGTCCGCTACTCCTCCGGGCCCTCCACCCGCTCCGGAATCAAAAACCGCTCCAGCGTCTAGAACGATTCCAGCATCTACAACCGCTCCCGAATCAAAAGACGCTCCAGGATCTATAGTCGCTCCGGAGTCAAAACCCGCTTGGCGTGTAGCTAAAGAGACGGAGGAAAAGAGGAAGGCTGCGGAAAAGAAGAAGAAGGCTGCGAAAAGGAAGAAGGCTGCGGAAAGAAAGAAGGCTGCGGAAAGCCAGGATCTAACGGAGAAGGAAACCCAGCCGGATCGGAAGGGGAAAGCCAAAGCGGACCCAGCAGTGTCAGAGGAATCATCCATCAGCGGTCCATCAGATGGGAATACCGATGTGAAGAGTTTTGAGATGCCTAAGTCTTTAAACTCTGGAAGAGGTTCCTTTTCGCGGGACTACAGTGGAGAGAGTTCCTCGATGGGAGTGACTTCGTGGAGAAGCGGACAGGGCGGATTGCGGAGTGGCAAGGGTCCGGGGCAGAAATCCTTCATTCCAGAGCAAGACAACAGTGAAAATTCTAAAAAATACTACTACCTGCTAGACATATGGGGGATCCCTGAGTCTGGATTGGGCAATAACCCTTCAAACGAGAAGTATAATATGCAGGCGCCCCTGAGCAGCATACCAAGGCCCATAGGGGTCTCAAGGTTTGCAGAGTTTTTTAAGCCGCCACCATCAGGGGATAGTTCTTCCACCCTCCACCAGGATAAGAAGGAAACGTCATCAGAAATATCAACTTTAAAACAGGGCTTGAAGCCGACATCATCGGGGGATAGTTCCTCCTCTCCTTCGCAGGATAAGAAAGATACCCCCGAAACAAGCTCAATTTTGGAAAAGGATTCGAAGCCAATATCATCGGAGGGTAGTTCCTCGTCCCCCCAGCAGGAAAAGAAGGACACGCTTTCCAAAATCTCAATTTCGCCAGAGGACTGGGAAGTGTCACCCATGGAACTTGCACTCATGTCTTGGGAACAAACTGGCGGCTGGGGACATCAGGGCTCGAAGGCGATATCATCGCGGAATAGTTCTTCCTCCCCCCAACAGGAAAAGAAGGAGGCTCCCCTCGAAATATCACTTTCGCGAGACGACTGGGACGCGTTACCCACACCACTCCCGTCCTCTGAGGAATCTGACGGCTGGGTACCTGATGACTGGGTAAGTAACAGCTGGGGAGGATTCTCCTTCAGCATCATGCAATCGGAAAACAAACAAAACCCCCCCTCGGCACAGCAGCTAGACGAGAAGGATACCACGCAGTCGGAGAATAGTGAAAAGCCCTCGGCCAGGCAACTAGACAAGAATAAATCCACACAAGCGGAAAATAATGAAAAACCTCGGGGACCTGTGCGGACACGAACACTTGCGGAGATTGTGAGGGGTGTGCCGCCATACCCAGGGGAAATGGAATGATCGATGCCCTGCAACTACTTGAGTGAATCTTGCTGGTACTTATTGAAAAGTGTGATCAATCCTGCGGTACGGTCAATGTTTATGATCTGCCATGAGTAGATCCCCACGTTGTTCAAGCTGAGACGGTTGGTATCTCTTTGAGGTTTTGTTTGCAAGGAGAGTTTATCTGGTGTAGTAAATGGTGATGTATAGAGTCTCAGAAGTTATGTTCAAGTATGGGGGTTTGCGCGGCGATGGAGGTCGTTGGCGTTGCGGGGTTTGTGGTTTTATTGATAGTGGATTTGTTTGTTTATGAGCGAGTTTAATTGGAGGTAAAGTGTGACGCTGCGTACATAGATGATAGTTTTAGTATTTTAAAAAAAAATTTCTCCTTTTTGTCACTTCTCAAACAATTGAGATTTTCCCTGGCTGTCGAGCGGGTCTCCTCGCCCACACCGAATCATCAGTGATGATGTCATCCGTCTTCACCTCTCACCATCTCCATCTCCATCTGACGCTAACCTTAACCTTCAAACCCGTTCAACATCAACCCTGCTGAATTGCTCTCATTTCCACAATCTCCACAGATCACGCTTGACACCCACTTCTGAGCACCCCCTTCTTCAGCAACACCGGCCATCGCTCCTCCGGTTCCTCACAGCCAGCCCGGGATTGGATGGGTGCGCTCCTACAGAAGACTGGAATTAGGCGGTGAGTCACGGTGTGCTAATTTTCTGTGTTGAGTGGAATATGAATTCCGCCGACGGAGACTTAGTATAGATACAGTAGAATGCAACATGTCGCTGAATATCACATTGAGCAACACCGCTACAATATTTGACAAGGCTTTTTTGCCACTCTCAGTCCGGCTTTGATGAAAATCACGATTTTTATAGATATGAAATGCATAAACGTGACAGCAACGTGTCCACAGTGGAGCTGGGAGTGGCGAGCTCAGACGACCTTGTAGTTTGTGACAGACAATCCATTTACTACGGAATACCACACAGTACAATCACTCCATGGCACTCGATTTCATTCAAGGCTCATTAGAAGCCTTTCAGCAACCAGGATGGACATAACATCGTAGTCAACGCAACAATTGCATTACGCCGTCTCAGACACGCAAATCTTCATGCGCTAGTGCTCCATCCTGGACTCACATCCATCCTACTCCCAAACTCTGGCTTGATTAATAAATGGGCACATCCATCACCGACGGCGCTGTGTTCTTCGTGTACCTTGGGTCATCTATGTCTGCATCACTCTGTCAGTTCATCCTTAAGCACCACATTCCTAGCAACAACCCACCCAAGACATACCTTTTTCCGGCACCACAGCCCACACAGTATTCCATGACGGAAACTTTTTCTTCGGCTCACATCCCTCTTCCTCAAACCTCCTAATCTCCGCCACATCCCCCATATACTCCGTCCAAGGCACCGACACAAAAAACTCCTCCTCTTCTTGAATCTTTCTCATCAACTCCTTCCTCTTCGCCCCCTGAACCTCAGTCTCCGTCACCAAAGGATGCAACTCCTTTTTTCCCTTCACAGACGATACATTCATCAAGGATTTCACGTAGTCCGAGGACGTCGCACCGCGAGCGCCATTGGAACACGAAAAGGTCGTCTTAACTTTGTTGCTCAGCTCCTTGTCGCCGTACCGGAAAAATAGAAGCCGGTTGTTGGGGTCGATATCCACGCCGCCGCCGCTGTGGCGGGCTCGCGCGGCGATTAGGATGGCTTCGTACTCGCGCGGGGTGAGGCGCTTGACTGAGTTGCCATCGAGCATGAAAAAAACGTGGTCCGACTCCTCTTTGTGGGCTTCGGGTTGAGCAGGTTGAACGGATTCAGGCTCGGCTTGTTTCTCATTGTAAGAAGGCGGTGGAGATTCGGCACTGTAGGAAGGAGGAGCACAAGGCTTTTCGCCGTTCTTGTTTTTCTTGGATTTGGAGCGCCGGCGGCGGAAGAGGCGGGATAAGCCACAGAAAGTCATTTTTTGAGGATTGCTGGAAGCTGGAGCTGATTGGGTAGGAGAAGGGAAATATGAGTTGAAAGGAAGGAAAGGAAGGAAAAGTGTGCAGATGGCGGGTTAAATGGACAATTGTTGAGCTTGGGGGGTGTTCTTCCTGTACTGAGCTCAGGTTTATGCTTGTGGGGAACAAGGTTTGGTTTTCTTCGTTTCGAGGGTGCACAGGGTCGCACAGTGTGAGCTGGGGAAGTCAATGGCCCGATGGGGATATTATTCCAATCATTCCAATTTTACTCTTCAGTTTTTCAGTGATCTTTGGTCAGAAGACATAGTAGGTCACTCGAAAGTATATCAATAGAGGTAGAGTACTTGGACAATCCTATCCAGCGCTTCGAGATGTACTCTACAAGCACAGTGAATGCACTTTCTTATTCGCAGAACGAGACTTGTCGGTTGTTTGGCTGCAGAATTAGAGTTCCGATGGGGATCGAATAGAGTTCATTCTGATCATTAAGGTGTTCGATGTGACACTCTGGTGACCAAGTTGACCGCACATTTGTTGTGACTGTCACCACACAAAATCTGTTCTCGGCTCCAGTGATACACCAAACTCATCTGTGTTCATTTTGTATCATCTTTTTAATTTTCTCAATCCATCCGAGCCTGTTACGCTCGCCGGGAGTCGTTCATCCGGTTCACCAGTTCTCACGCCGCTTCATCTACCAACACCAACCAACCCGAACTCGGCTGTCACCGTCCTCCCCACCCCAAACCCCCTGGTTCGCTTCTTCCCTCGCCCCGATCCTGTCACCACCGTCTCTAACATTCTCCATCATCCCTTATTGAGCCTAGCCCTTGTTTAGCGTGGGGTTAAATTAGGCGTGTCCCATACAAACAGGAAAGCGCCAACCATGTTGGGTGGTGACCATGACGTTCAGCTTCTGTCTGGAGATTAGGCGCGGCGACCGGTGAGACGGGAGAAGAGGAAGAGGGCCAGGGTGAAGGGAAATCTGGAAATCTGCCGGATGGCCGTTATGAGGGCGGGTGCACAGATGGCGATCTGGACCAGGTTGGTGACAGAAAACGGGCGAGAGTGGGATGTGGTTTGGGTGTCGATGGTTATCTATATTCAAGGGTCTCCATGAATGACTGGCTGGCTGGCTGGCTGAAGGAACGAACCAAGAGAGGGAGCTGGCGGGTTCAACACCACTGTTGGATGCTCATGAACTTTACGAATCAGAGCTCCACGGCACTTTGGAACACGCCGCCGCGTGATGAACTGGACACCATTGACGCTAATCCCGCCGTCCTGGACTCTCTCCGCCGCCGTCTGTTGAGAAAAAAGTGGAGCCATCACACCGTGAGGCCTGCCTGCATCGTCGCCCAAAACACCAGTTCCGCCATCGCCAGCACCAGTTCCAGCCAGAGATGAGACACCGACACACGTTGTCAGACAGCCGGATCGTGATTGTGATCGTGGAGCAGGAGAAATCGACCGAATCGAAGTCAGCCAACGCATGTAGCGAGCGATCCATGGGCTCGTCACATTGGCTCGGGAATATGGGATGGGGATGAAAGGAAGCGTGGGTGTAGTGAACCAGGACAATGGGATAGATGGTGATTTGGTAATGCCCCAGTCAGAATCTTACATGATTTCGTGTTGGCGATCAGCTGAAGCCGCGGCAGTTTTGGGTCCCAGAGGCGTGTGATTGGGATGAAGCAAATTGAAGTTGCAGTTGCCAGTTGTATCTGGGCCGACAGCGGAATCGAAGCCGAACTTCCTCGTACGTGGATCTGGTGAAGAGGGAACATAACTACCGATCACAAGTGTATCCATTCACAACTGCCGTGAGAGCTTCGAGTTGGCGTAGGAAGTCATGTTCTTTGTTATGCGATGTTTTACACCTACCGACAGCAGCGTGTTTCCACTGTATTTCTCGAATCATCACATAAGCATACAAAACGCATCGGTCGGCGATGCTCGTCGCAAGTCTCACAGCTGTACAGCGGATAACCAACATTCTCTGGAGGTCGCAGAACCCAAATCTATGGTTGTTACATCTTCCATCAGACATCATGTTGTGCCTCTGTAGGGCTTCATACTGCTACAGTAGCACGTTTGGTTCGTTATATGTATATTGGTACATGGAATCTGTGCGATGCAACCGTGGGACCATGCTTCTGGTGTCAAATTCTCATACCACCTTTCCCAATGGGAATCCCGAGTTTGGACACAGAAGCACACGGGATAGCGAAACCGGGAGGGCAGATATGCTCTCATGGCTTACCAGGTTATTGGCTTCCGAGGCTGTGAAGCTCTGCATGTTTGCAAGGGATCCGAAGTTACAGTGTAAGAATCATATTAAGGTACATGTAGCACTTTTCCAAGACCTAGAAGATTCGTGATGGAGCACAATGATGGCGTTTCTTGGTACACCACCCTACTGGTACTCTGTACTCTCCTATGTCTCCGAGCTCTCGGTGAGTCAAGACCCCCTACCATACTTTGAATAAACTCCTAGTACAGCGTGCAACAGGACCCTATCGACTCCCCACAATCCCAAATCTCGGCCCATCCAAACACGTTCTTTAAGCCTACCTCAGCACACCCATACCCCATCCGCCACCTCCAAAACTCCTGGTTCCCGAGGACACCCCCCAAACATCGACATCATCACCACCATGTTCCCGTCCGGGTACCGTCCCCATCAACCCCTCGCGTCGAATCCCACTTACACTTCTTCCACCGCCGCTTCCATATCACTCACACACACACGGAGCCACCGAGACGGAGCCTCCGCGAACTCAACATCTCCTCAATCCGCACCACCACCACCACCACCACCTCCTCAAGCTGCCCCATCCCCCTTAGGTACGGTGCCGGTACCTGTATGCGCATCTTTCCCCAGATTCATACCCCTCCAAATCATCTCCCGGGGGGAAATCCCATTACTCCCATTATTCCTCCGAACCCCCCGAGCTCCCTCACCGATACGATCCATAAAACCAAAAATCACCCGAGATATAGTAGGGCTGACGGGGTTCGTTCGTTCGTGGGAATGGGGTTATGCAATAGAAGCGGGTAGATGCCGCCCCGGGCGGTGGGTAGGTGCTAGAGTGGATGTAACGTCGGTACCGGTACCGGTGCGGGCTGGTGAGATCTGAGAGGTGTGAGGAGAGGGGAAGGCGATGAAGGTGGGGGGATGCGGGAGATGAGAGATGGGTTCCTGGGCACGGGAGGGGTGGCTGAGGTATTGGTGGTGGGTGTGAAGACGTGCCGGATGGGGTGAGAGTGCGGGAATGGGGTTACGCCAGTGGGAGTGTGCCGTGAGATGGGATAGTTAAGGGTAGGATTCTATAGATCGGATTGGGGGTCAAGATCCTGCACGTTGGTTGAATTATTTCTGCTGACCCCAAATACCGTACGTAGATAGATATTTCGTTAACATCATAGTGTTTCGTTCCAACCCAATAACATCCAGATAGTATTTCCGACAACCCCCCACCATTGGCCCCCTAAACCCCCGACCACCGATCTCTGCTCCGACAGCAACCCTAATTTCCACCACCACCACCACCACCACCACTATCAACCTTCCTCCCCTCCCACGGATCAACACCCGCGACAAGCGACACTGCAATATAACACGCGAGCTGGTATGTACCACCACCACTCTCCATCCTCCACGTACCACACGCCTAAGTGCTGTGCCGCAGCATCACAGACGCCACATGGGTTGAATCGACCGTTGGTTGGTTGGGCCTGGTTGGAGGAGATAAGTACACTATCAAACAAGCCCCCGTTTTGCTTAAGGTTTACATCAGCCTTCCTCCACCTCTCCCTCTCTCTCCGCCTCCTCACCTCCCTCCTCACCACATCCCCTATCCCTCTCCCCCGATTCTACCCCCGCTACTTCGCCCCGAACCTCTCCTCCGACCCTAGCAGCAGCCCATCCATCCATCCACCATTTCCCCGAACTGAAGCACGCGCTGCGAAATTTCCCCCTTCATACCCTCTACTGTACGTGTATAGCAACGTAAACACTGTGCCACAGACTGGATATAAATGTTGGTCCACTATGTACTCTAGATATAGACTCTAGTACGGTACATGTAGAGTACTCCGCATCGAACGATGATGCCCCGAAATCAGATCATGCCCTGGAATCACGGCGAACTTGGAATGGGGTTGGACTCGGACTGGATGTCGCAGATGCCGTGGATAATGATGGGATCCAGACGGCGGGGATAACCGATGGCCCACGCGACGGTTGGAGTTGGAGTTGCAGCTGGCTTCGAGTGGAGGAGTGGAGAAAGCCGATATCTATAACCAATTATGGAAATGGCGAGTAGACAACATGAAACACACAGTGGGGTGTGAAAGCCATGGGAACGCGTTTATGTGGGTATTGTGAGTACGGTATGATTATGATTATGATTACCGCTTGTGTTGCGACTCGACTCGACTCGATTCCGAAGCGGGATATCCAATATCTGGAGTACTAGAGTCCGCGTACACATTTCTGGACCAATGGCGGGTGATTAAATTGTAGGCGGATAGATGGAGGGATGAATAGATGGATGAACACCAGTCGGAACATATCATGCCCAGTAGAGGCACAGCACAGTTTACTACTCCAACCACCGTCGCTATTACAATCCCCATCTCACTGTCAACCCTTAAGCTCAATAACCATTAAGACACGAGCACACAAAACGTTAAACCCCCACATTGGGTCCGTACCATGGCCCCCGCGGATCACGCTACGTTATAGTTATAGTTATATCCGGACCCTATGTATCTATGTAATCCTCCAACGCCAACATCAACTCCCGTCCGAATCCGAGATCCCGGTAGATACTGTACATATCTTGAACGTCAAGTAGAGTTCTGGTCTCCGGGAATTCCAACCATCGGAAAAGGAGCTCACGCGTAGAAATTGAAAAACTGGTACTCGGAATCTGATGTAGTAGATATGATTACGGTAAACGCGGCTTTATTCGACATACTTGTACATCATATCGCCACACCATATCGCCTGCATCCGTTCCACCGAGCGAGCCCGAATACACACAGCTCACAATGCTTCCAGTATCCATCTACCGTCCTCTCCTCACACCATGATCCAGTCGGCCCGACACCTCGGTTTCTGCATCTTCCGCATGGCACCAATTCCCGGGTCGGGGGGCTCTCGAGTGGTTCGTGCACTGACTGGCACCTCCGAAAGCTCCTGGGTCAGAAATAAACATTAAAGTTTTTGGGGGGGGGGGTGAACCTACAGCGAGCCTCTTGTAACAACCGGCATAACTAGTGGCAGCAGGAATGGTGAATGGTGGACGCTTTGCTGGGGACTCGGAGCTAGGGTATGGGGTATCTGATATAGGGGAGCAATAAATGACAGCCGAAGCTATGGAGATGTGCAGCAGACTGAGGATGTTTTGGATCTTTGTTTTCGCTGCTTCTTGTGTTCGGTACTCGCGCTGAATTATCGCGGACTCGCAGACTCGAGGAGGAGGAAGAAGGGCGCTGATATCTATCGGCGAAGTACGAGACACTCCTTCACTCACTCCCTCACTCACTCCAGCACACATTTCATTTCATTTTACATCCAACGAAGCAGATATATCCAAGTACAGTATGATTTCCTCATCCTCATCCCCCAACTCGATGGTGCGACCACCCACCACCACGCTCGGTTCGAGCCTCCAACCCCCACGCACCGGTTCCTTCCTCGGCCGGTCCCATTTCACCTACATCCACGCCCACACCGCAGGGATCCAGCTGCGGTGTGGCACCAATTGGGTCTAGTTCGGTGGTGCATACAGGGGTGGTGGGCGCGAGCGAGTGTCGAGGTGAGAGGAAAAGAGCCGGGGAGGAGGCAGGAGGAATGCTTGCTCAGAGATACTCGGTCGGAGATATTCAGGCGGAGAGATGTAGACATATATCATACGGCCTGGGGAATGGTGGCGATAGGGAGATGGGTAGAGAGATTGATTGATACGTGGTGGGAAATACATAGAACATAGGGATGCTGATGATGATGCTGGTGACGGAGAGATGAAACCCCGACACCCGGGAGCTGACGGTGGCGCGGGAAGGGGAACAGGCGAGCGAGAGATGGAGGTGGATGGATGGTGGGATAGATGGAGAAAGGGTGCTTAGCGAACCAGAGCGCTGGAAGCTGAGGGCGAGGACGAGGAAAGGGATGCCGGGAGCGCCCTATGGAGGTCTTTGAGTGAAGTACTCGAGGAGAGGAGAGTTTACTGTGTTCTCCACTCTCTCCTCTCTCCTCGTCTTCTCTCTGCCTGTATTCTCTCTCCACCACACTCCCTCCCCCTTGTCGCTCTCACAACAACTCCCTCTCACACACCCCAGGCGCACACAACAGTTTTTGCTTTGTGAGAGTTGAGAAAACCACAGACCCACCACACCCACAGACCCACCCACACCCACGCACCCAACCCAACCCAACCAAGACCCCTGCCCACTGTTACTCCCTTTTCCTGTTACTCTCGCTCTCCCCCTCCCACTCCTCTTCCACTTTACTCTCCGCCTCCGTCCCCGCTGCCGCAGTTCCCCCAACGTCGAGAGAGCTGCCGCGACGAACCCCCGACCGGCCGAAAAATCCGCAATCGCGATAACTACCAAAGTCGGTTCCCCATCGGTGTCTCTTCGCCTTCGTCGTTGTTGTTATCGTCGTTCATTGTCTGCCTACCATCGTCGCTGCCTCGCTTCCACAACCAACCAACCACACCCAGCCACCGACCACCACTACTACACCCAGCGAGCTCAGCGAAAGCGATAAATTAATCGTCATCCTCATCGCTCCTACTGCCTGAAGAATACCTTTGCTGTGGGAACCAGCGCCTGTGAGCGTGTGTGTGTGCAGATAGAATCGGTTGCACCACCACCAGCTGCCGTCGCCAACAAGAGGAGCAATACAACAACGCATAGGAGCGCGAGTGTTGCAATCGTTTGGGAGGCGGAGTATTGAAGAGAGCGATCCCGTGTTATCGCTAAGTTCGTGTCTGGTAGGTGGTTTTTGTCTGTCTGTGTATGATGCAGTGTTTTTGATTTCTGCTTTGTTTGGCCTTGCCGTGCCTTACCGACGAGGCCTGGCGGTGAAGAATATGTCGCCTCCCGTTGCCCACGCGTGTGGCTTCATGGCCTCCGCCGTGGGTAAATGTGGTGCGAGGAGCGTGGGTTGTGGATAGTGGCCGGGGTGAGAGAGAGAGAGACATGGACTGTTTCTGTCTCTCTACCTCCCGGCTCTCTCCCTTTCGTCGACACCCGCGGCTGTCACCATGACAGCCCTTCTTTCGTTTGCACCGCAGTCAGACACTTGTGCATATTGAGTCTTCGTCTGTTGTCGCTCGTTAGATTTTCTTTTTCCTCTCGCTTTTCGTCGCTCCTTTGTTTTGGTTTGTGGGGGTCGGATGAAAACGGACTATTGCTGACGAGAAAAAAAAACCAGATTCAACATGGCTACCGCCGAGTTTCGCCAATTGCCTATCCACGACGTCCCCGAAACTGTCGCACATTTTAGTCGGTCACTTCCTGATGGCCAGACGTTGGAATACCGGTTGCAAGTTCTCCAACAACCACAGCGAGCGAGAGCTTGTGGTCAGGGAGCAAAGTGTATGTTTCTTGACACCATCCACCAAGGTATCCTGACTGACATGAAACAGCACATGCCGACCGTCGACCCGTTGATCCCCCTCCTGTCGTTGAGCTTCGTTTGTTCCAGGGAACCGGCGACAACAAGCAAGATGTAACCTTTTCATACGCTGCCAACTTTTTCCTTTATGCAACGCTTGAACTCGCGCGGCCTATTGCTCAGGGTCGTGGAATGGGTTCGGCGCCAACTTCATCACCACCTGTTCTCACAGGTGTGCCTGTTTCTGGGATGGCCTACCTCGACCGTCCCGCCCCCGCCGGATACTTTATCTTCCCTGATCTCTCGGTTCGCCATGAGGGTAGCTACCGTCTCCGGTTTTCGCTCTATGAGCACATCAACGAGCCCGTCTACCCGGCCCCAGAGGATCCGCATGATCCCAAGGAGTTCACCTCCCGCCGGGTCGATGTCAAGTCTGAACCTTTCCAAGTCTACTCTGCCAAAAAGTTCCCAGGGCTGGCAGAGTCAACCGCACTTTCGAGATACATGGCCGAGCAGGGTTGCCGAGTCCGTATCCGCCGCGATGTGAGGATGCGTCGTAGGAGCGATCGTCACTGTTCGGAGGAACTGGATGAAACCGCTGTGTTGCGTGCCGTGCGGGGTCAGAGCTGTGACCAGTATGATGTCGAAAATCATATCAAGCAGCAACAGGCTCAACATCTTCCACCGCCTTCTTCGCCGTATATCCAGCCTTCGCCGCCCCCGTATATGGAGCGTGCTGGGTCGGTAGACCGCAAGAGGAGTTCGTCAGATGTTTCCCTCAACTCGATTCAGGAACCGCCTCGTCTTCAGCCGTACAACAATGGATACTCCACTCCAGCACAGAACCACGGACTATATGGGCCTCCATCTGCTGCCCCGCATCCTCCCAGCTTTGCGTCTCATCACAGCCAGCACTTGACTTTTGGATCCTATAACGCAATCCCGGCACCACCTCCCCCATCAGTCCACAGCCAGCCCCCACCACAGGTTTACCAGCACACCAAACGGCCCAACTACAACCCAGCTCAATCCGCCCCGTACCAGGCGCCTCCCATGCAACAACCGCTCCCGCAACAACGTCGTGACTCGACCAGTGACTACCGACGCCGTGACTCGGCCTCGAGCTACCATGCTCCCCCTCCCCCTCACCGCCCCGTCACCCCCTCCTACCACCAACCCAGCTACACCGCCCCTCAAGCTCCCTCCTACAACTCCTATCCGCCCCCACAATACCACCCCAGCACCAACTCTCTCCCTCCTCTCCGCATCCCCGCCTTACTGACCGAGCCCAAACCGTACCAACCCACCACGCCATCCTCGACAACCCCGACTCCGCCAACCCCATCCGCCTACAACAAGCCCCCTCAACGACCAGTCTGCCACATCCCGCAACCCTCCCCACACCAATTCCCCAACTACTACCCCGACGCCACCGCCTACTCGGCGCGGCAAACCCTCCCACCAACCACAACCGAGTCCCGCAAGAGGCCGTGGAGCCGGGTCTTCAACACTGCGCACACCGAGGGGCCAATGGTGCAGGGCGCGCGACCAACCGACGACGGTGAAGTGTACGGCGCGGATCCCTACACGAACCCGGAAGCCGGCTACGAGAGCAACGTTGAGGACGCCGTCCTTGGTGCTGCAGGTGGGGAGGATAACGGGGATGTGGGTGTCGGCGGATTGGGAGTGTCGGAGGGTGAGTTGGCGAAATTGAGGATGAGTTATCGGAGGGCCGATGGCGTCGAGATTAATAGGAGATTGCCGGGGTATGCGCCTGCGTGATTTCCTTTTCCTTTGAATTTGCTGCGGGGAGGGGAGAGGGAGGGAGAGATTGGGGTTATTGGGTTTGGCTGATTTCATACGTGTCATGGTACAGGCAGTTTGAGAAGCTGGTGCAGGCCATTAGGATGAATGCGGAGATGTGAGTTGGGATGGCACAGGTTTTATCGACTTTTTCGGCCGTGTCGCTGGGGAGGCGGGTCAGTGAGTGGAAGGAGGATGCAACGGACCAGTCAACACACCTGGTGGACGTTCCCACAACGGGTTACTGTTGACACATTTATTTTTCTTCGTGCGAAAGTGAAAGCGTGAGCGTGACTGCTGGCGTTACTTTGGGGGTTGATTTTTTTTCCTTTGGTTCCTTTGTTCCTTATTTCTTTTTTCCTTTGTTCTTCGTTTCTTCGCCTCTTCGCTTCTCTGGAGTCGTCTACATCATGGTCAACGCAAGATTAATTGATGTTGTGACATTTTTTTTATGTTATTGTTCTGGTTTGGTTTGGTTAGGGCTTGTTGGGAGATTATATATACCTCGCTCTCTACCTCCTCCGCTTGGGATGATGTTATTTTTTCCTTGCGTTCTGTCTGTCGTCTTTACCTGTCGTCTGCTTTTTTGTTGCTGTATCGTTTCCTGCTGCTTTTTTTTTTTCTGCGTTTTGGTCTTCCGTTTTTCATTTTCATTTTCGTTTCGGTATACTGTATCTGCTGGAAAGGATTTTTTTTTTCTCGAGTTGTTAACTGGATTGATTTGATTGATTGGGTTTGGATGAATTGGAATTGGAATTGGAATTGGATGTAACAGTTGTTTCTGTGAATTGCGGAAATTGATGGGAATGCCTACCTGTCTATTGCACGCTCTTTTGGCGTTGAGTCTACCGTGAGGGCCGGGCTCCACAGAGACCAGGGCGTTCATGAACTCGTGAGCTTGTTTGGTGTGGCTCTTATCGTCATCGTCGTCGTCCTTGATATGATCATCCGCTGTGGTGGTGGTAGAAGGTTATGGGGGATTTTCGTTTGTGCTGGTAGTGTACGACGAGTAGCTGATGTTTGAGTAGGCAGGCAGCGGGGCTTGGAGCGAGCGCTGTAAATGCAGTGGTCCTGCTGGAAGTATATGTAGATAAGGGTGTTTGGTGAATTGAACTCGAACTTGATACTGTAGAATATGGTCATTTGATGCGGGATTTCGCTGTGAGTGGAGCGGGATTTCGATGCGGAGTGGAGTGAAGTGGAGCGGGAACTCAGTCAGGAGGTGTGAGGCAGGTTAAGGGAGGATGAGGGGATGCGGCGGCGTGGAGTGGACTGGAGGTGATGGAGTAGAGGGGACTGGAGTGAAGAGGTCATGGTGTTAGTAATGAAGCGAAGGATGGGTGATATTGTGTGATTAACACTCGGGTGGTGGATTCAACTAAGTTAAGGCCAATACATCGAAATGAATGGCCCTTCAGGCTTCCAAGAATTATCGACAGGGTCTCGTCCAATGTTTTACGAATGCTATCAAAAACGATAATGGTACATGAAAACGCAATACAATAGTTCAAAACAGTAAAGTATACGAAAACGCAATAACTCAAAATAATATCGCCAAGAGAAAGAACAGTAGCGAGGAAGAAAGAAACATGAAAACATGAAGACACAACGTGACAAGACTTATATAACTGCTATCAACCCTTCAAGGAGATTATTGTTGTCGTTGGAGGTCAGGTGACATATGAAAGCGGGACGAATATGTTAAAGCGGTGAGGCAATGAAGCAGAGGTGGAGAGATTTTGGCTAGGTCAATGACAGGAGCTAGTAGGGAGAACTGGTGAAACTGGAATGAGTAGTAGGGTGAATGCCGTTTGGTTTTGTCGATTTTGGGAGACTATCGGGAGAACTGGTCAAGCCGGTAGGATAACCCCCTCATCTATATATATCTCCTGATGCGCTACCATGGATGACCATTTTTTTGACTGAGGTTTGCGTAAGAAAAATGGATGAGTGCATTAGGAGATATCATCTGTAACGGATTATGTTTTGGTGTGGATATCAAATGGAAGGACGTTGCTTCTTCATTGAAGATTGTTCATGGAGCGCTTGAAGAATGTTCTTTCATGTTAAACTGTCCCAAGTCGGCACATACCTGTTCATAAGGAATAAAGCTCCTTGAATATACGCTGAAGATATGTAGGTCGCCTGGGTGTGGTAGTCTCATGATGGAGCGAAATTGTTCATGCCGACATTTGAGTGATACATCATGCTACAATCTATGGGTCTCTTATGAAACCGAAAGGAGAGGGATTGAGTGTTTCATGCTCTCTATATGCCTACAAAGTGCTTGATCATAGAAAATAGGGTTCACGGCCCATTTTTGAGGACCGATATGTTCCTTTATACATTATTTACTAGTATCGAATACAAGTTATGTGATCTACCAGCCTAGTCCGAGGGAACTTGACATCCATGGCTCCCAGCGCGAATCGAGAGTGTATACTGGAGATCATGATTCCAGCCTCCACAGGAAGGATAAAGTTGCCATCCTATCAAAACCCCTGATTTGCGGTTCGCATGAGCGAGAAGAAAGAAGTGACTTGGAACATAACGCCGTGGCAAAGATATCTACGGATGAGTTTCTCAATACCACTCAAGTCTGTTCAATCTGGTCCAGATGTAACCAGATATACTCCCATCTATTCAATCATCCATCCATGTTTACATTAGAAATCTTCATTGATCAAAATTTCTTCGCGACTGACGAACATAAAAAAACACCAATACCAAATACATGATAACTGGAACTCAATGGCATAAGGACATCATCTAGAAGCCAAGATATACTCATAGGGGAAACATGAAAACACGATTGGAATTGAGTGACCGCTACCGCTCGCAACTTAAAAGTCGCTCTTCAAGTCCTTACCCCAGATCTAGGGCTTGGGTCTATCCAACTTTCACCACTAACCGTTGGCTATGAGCGTTCTCGCGCCGCTTCGCAGGACCTCAAAGTAGCACCGGTACTCTGTAAACCCGGGCCCACCGGCGGGAAGGGTTTCCGGTGGAGATGTATAATCCGTTCAAGCGTTTCCGGGGTGATGCCGATGATATGTCGATGTCGTAGCGCGGGTACCGGTATACGTGAGGAGAGGCAGGATCAGAGGGCGTGGTTGGTCCCGGCGGCGAGGAGTATGTTACGGCGGAGCGGAAAAGGGGGGGGGTGAGGTGGAGACGTTCCCTCAAATCGGTGCTGGGAAACTGTGAAGGAGTAGTGAGAGGAAAAAGACGATTGATTCGGTGGCGATGGAGAATACTGAATAAGGCCGGAGGAGTAGCGGAAACAGAGGGTTCGCTCAATCACAACGGCGATGAAGTGAGGAGATATTGATAGGATGGGCGTGTGGAGTAGCGGAACAGAAGCTATGGCCATCCCACTTCAATATATCTGTCCCTGGGGCTGATCCATGATGATGGGCCATATTGTTTCATGGAGAGAACAGGGTAGAGGGGGGAGATCCATCAGGAGATGGGACTTGTACCGGGTTTTGCTTCAATACCGAGAGATCAGATGGTCTGTCGTTGCTCGTTCAAAGAAGCTTTTTCTTGGGGAGAGAGAAGCAACGAGAACGAAAGAGGGATACAATATATAGAGGAAGAGGATTAAAAGATGAGAGAAGAAGGTGAGTAGTGATTGTAGAGAGAAGAAGGTGGCCGGCGTACTCAGCGCAGTCTTCTGGAGGCCATGCCATACCCTTAAACACTTTCCATGGAGACGGGAAAGTTCTTGTAGGAAGTTCTGTCACATTCAACTGTTCCACCTTTGTACTTGCATGAGTTCCTGAGAGATAGAAGGAAGATAGAAGGACTTGTGCACGCTCTGAACATACCACATACGTCAAGCTGATCAGGTAAGTTCACGGATGAATTTACTGTTGAATTGCACGTGCGTGTAGGCATCTTTTTCCGTCGTCATCTTTCATGATTGTTCGTCATTCGTTAATTCGTTCATTCATATTCGTTATATCTCCCTATTCTTCCACGCCCACCACCCACTCCTACTCCTCCCCTCCCCACTTCTCCCTTTCCAGCTTCTTCCCATCCACCCACACTGACCTCCCACCGAACGTCATCCCCTTATCCGACGCGACCCCTGTCCTCGTCACGGTCCCCTCCCTCAACACACCATCCTTCCACCTCCTCAACGTGACATTCCACCAATCCCAGACACACCCACCCCAATCTCTGTTCCAGTGACACCGAAAACAAGTCTTGCGCGGGAGATCATTGAGTTGTTCACAGGCCCAGCAGCTCCACAGGAGCCGGAACCGGTGGGGGCTGCAGTAGGTGCAGAAGGCGTGGGCGCAGGAGATGCAGGTGGAGAGCGAGGCGGATAAGTTTGCGGAGGGGGAGGAGGACGCCGTGTGAGGGGAGAGGTGGTTGTGGGTCAGGCAGAGATGGCAGGTGAGCGTGGGGCGGGAGCGGTGGGTGAAGGTTGGGTGCGGGCGGCGGTGGACGCAGGACATTTGGCGGGGTTGTCGTGATAGGGGAGAGGGAGGTTGAGCGTGAGAGATGGGATGCAGGGTGGTTGCCTACATATTGATGAACTTTTCGAGTGATGTAAAAACTTCTTGCTGCAAAATGACGTTGATATAGAGGTTTGAAAATGGGCATTTCTAGTGTAAAATTAAGCTAGTATGGTTTATCATGCCCAGGAACTTGGTCTGGTGTAATACCGAAGGGTCTCCTAGACCTTGTTTGCTCTAGGTCTACAATCTGTTTGTTCATATAAACATTCATACATTATTTAAAAATTATCAGATGCCATACTCATATCTTTTGAGCACTATGACGACCAGCTATAGTTATCGAATTCCCATCCAGCTTATGTATCTCATCACCCACAAAATGCCATGTCATTGGAGTCCTTGCCGCCATCTCCACGGCATCACATCACCACTCCCACGCCTCCGCAATCTGTTTATCTCTTCTACTCGTCATGACCGCATCCAACTCCCTATAACCATGCGTGTACCTTGCCCGGCGCGGCGCCGCCAGCTCCATCTTCTGTCTCGAATCCAGCTCATGAGGTTTAAGCTGAGCTGCTGGATCCAACTCCATCTTCCCATACATATCCCTCTGCCATCTCTCCAACTCCTCTTTCTCCCTCAACTCCTTCTCCTTCCGCTTCTTCTTATGCAGCATTAAAATTCCCACGGCGATAATCGCCCCGACCACCACTCCAGCGGAAGAACACCCAGCAATAATTCCCACACTCACTTTAGGTTTCTCTTTTCGACTTCTTCTCATCAATCTTCTCCTCCTCCTCCTCCATAACCGGTTTCACATCCTGAGGCAACGCGTTGCACGATTTCCCCGGGGGTAAAATAGGGACCAAATTTTCTTTCTTCGGTCTCTCCATCGTTCTCGACGGCTGTCCGAATCTCAGCTGTCTACACTCATGATCGACGATCATATAAGTTCCGGCAACAAACGGCATTCCCAGGACCGGGAGATCACGCTCGTTGACTCTTCTCAGCGCGTTGGGCAGCAATACTCGCGATTTGTTGAGTTCCAGAACCACGGGGGTGCCGTCTTTCTCGAGATCTCGGAAGGGCTTGACGAGTTCGCTGTTGGACTTGATTGATACAAAGCCGGCGGCGAGTTTGATCGTCATTGACCCCGAGAACGCCGGGAGTGGGTCGATGTATGCGGCGGAGTAGTAGGTGCTGGAACTGCGGGGGTGTCTTTATACTTGTTCCCCGTCCATTTATTAAACCGGTCGTGTGAGTATTCGTTCGTCCAGGATTATTGTATACTCGTTTTAATGTATCAGGGAGGAGAGATATTTGGAAGGAAAAACCATACATATGCGGTACCATAGAAAACACCTGTTCCGGCGTCACAATCTTCAACTCAATCCCACGAAACTTATGTCCGAAATTCGAAGTTTCAATCTCCGTAACCAGCATCGTAACAGTCGCATTACAAACATCGTGCTCCTCATCTGCGGCCATAACAACACCGAAGAATCCGAGAACGCAGATCAGTAGTCCGAGGCTCAAGGGGGATGAAATTGGTGGCCGCATTGCCCGCTGGCGACGAAGGGAAGGGGGGGAAAGGATCAACGTGGAGAGCGAGGGTGTAGGTTGGGTATGGGGATATAAAACAGGACTGGTATGGGAGGACGGTTAAGCACCCATGCGCCGTGAAGTGTTGGTTGTAGGGGAGGCGACAGACGCTTCGGGGGGTAGGTAAGCGCACGAGGAGGCGGTTACGCGGCTGGGTTGTGAAGTGAGGTGGGCGAAGAAGTTGATTTATAGACGTGGAATCGTCAGTTCGACGGGGGAGTGCATAATTATTCAAGAGTATTTTAGATAGCACTGAGAGAGAGAGAGAGGGATTCGGTGACGTTGGATCATATTAACCTGAAACCACATTCAATGATTCCCATTAAATCCCATTAAATCCCGGTTTTACTATCAATTATACTTTTACAACTTACTCCAAAACCAACCCTCTCAACTCCTACTTCTTCTTCCCCCCCGTCTTATCCACAACCTCGACACATCTCCCTTCGACCCCCCACCCCTCCATCATCCCCCTCACAACCGCATCCCACCTCCCCTGCACCTGCACCTCCATCACACCGACCTTCTTCCCTACCGCCTGCTTCACCGTCGCCGCGCCCGCACACCTATGACTCAACTTCTCCGCCAACCACTTCGGCTCGATCCCCAGCTCCTCGATCCCTCCCAACCGGGTGACCGATTTCTGTCCCTGCCGTTTCTCGACCGTGATCGTGATCTTCGGCGGCGGCCCTTTGTGCAGCTTCGTGGGGTTCGCGGAGTCGGGGAAGGTGTGCACGGGGTTGCAGAGTCCCGTGAAGGAGGAGAGGAGCGCTTCGCGGGAGGTCGGGGAGCGGAGGGAGAGGAGCGTGAAGAGGGTTGGGGATGCGGAGGGCGGGATGCGGGGGGTTTTGTGGGCGGCGAGATGGGAGAGGAGGAGTGCGCGGAGTTCGGCGGGGGTGTAGGGCTTGGATTTACTATTGTGTGTTAGTGCTGTTTATGGCAATGGGAGGAAGGGGAGGGCTTACTCGGCACCGATTTCGTCAAAGAAGGGGGTGAGTTTGGGGCCGGGGAGGTAGAAAAGTTTTGATGTTTTGATCTTCGGCTTGTGTTCGCCGTCGTCTGCTGACGCGGCGGCTTGGGCGTTTCCAGATGCGGCGGAAACTGGAGTGACCTCAGGCTTGGGGAGCTTGTAGGGGACGAAGGCGGTGACGGATTCGGATTGCCAGTTGCAGTCTAGGATGACAAGCTCGCCACCGCCCCGGGTTTTGGTTTTGATGAGCTGCTCTTTGTCGAGGTGCTTCAAGAACTTGGTGGCGTTCTTGAAGGATGATTTCTTCAAGGTTAGGCTGGGATGGGGGCCGGTGGATTGGAGAAGGTTGAATGGCGGAAAGCTCGATGCGGGCGGTAGGAAGGGGAGAACGAAATCCGACAAAAATGCGGAGGATGATAGGGGAAAGTTGATTTCGCTGGCCTTGCTGGCTTGGGTCGAGAGCCCGAAAAGCGCGGCCTTGTGGAAGGCCTCATCGATTTCTGCCATGTGTCAGTTACCGGATAACTTCAAGCTATGATGACTTCTCCAACCTTTCGTGGTAAGATCTCGAATGGCTTCTGTCCCATCATCTTGAGCTTCACCCTCCTCTTTCTTAACCTCACTTTCCCCAGCCGGCACCTCCCCCCCAACAGCCTCCTCCACCTTCAAAGCCTCAACGCCCTCCACAGCCTGTGCTACCCCGTCCGGCGCCGGAACCTCCTCCCCACTCCCCATATTCCACACCTCATCCCCCCACCAATGCAAAATCTTCACTGCCCTCCCTCTTTCCCCCTGCACTCTCTCAACCTCCTTCAAATCGACCTCCAAAATGCCGACCGCCATCGCAACACCTTTCCTGCCACCCTCAACCGCCACAATATCCCCGACCTTCGCCTCCGTCCACGGCGGGCCCACCAGCCCCGGAATCATCAAATCTGCGCCCCCGAGCAGTTTCTCAATAACAGGATCATGGGTCCTCACGACTGGTAGCAACCCCGGAATCCTCCACAGAGTGTAGATGGTCGGGAAAAACACATCCTTGTTAGGTGAGATCGGTGCGGTCGTGTAGTTGAGCTTCTTCGGAAGTGAGAGGGAGATCCAGGATGCCCGGGTGTCTTGGGAGGGGATCGGGGAGCCGACGTAGATGGTGCCGTGGACGGGGGTGAGGTCGGGGCCGTGGGTGGTGGAGAATTTTGCGGCTTGGGTGGTGGGCGGGAGGAGGGAGGTGCGGAGGTTGGCGATGCCTGAGGAGGAGTCGGTTTCGGGGGAGGATGGGACGGGGATAGAGAGGGTGTTGATGAGGGTGTCGGCGAGCTTGCGGCGGTCGGAGGAGCGGACGGAGGAGACCGGTTTGACCTGTTGGGCAGTTAGAGGGTAGATCCGGCAAAGAGGGGAGGTGCTGCTACGGTGGGTTTCTTCTTGAACATGGCGAGGAGGTGGTGGGCGGGAGGAGGAGGAGGAGGGTGGACGAACAGACAGCGGGGCAGCCTGAGGTATGGTGGTGACGTTATGTCGATCATTCATGCAGGGTTCTAAAGCGTGGAACCATCACGACTCACTCGGACTCATATGGTGATACTCGATGGTGTGGGACTCGTGCGGGCTTTTTACGCCAAATGGGTTTATCACAATAAACAAGAGCTGACGTTAGAGAGGATCACACTATAAGCAGGCACAGCATGTTTTGGGGAACCAATAATTGAGTGCCCAAGCCTCCAGCCAGGCAGCGGAAATTGGTTTTCAGATGTGCATGTTGTGAAAGCGGATAATGTGGGAAGTCCGATGTGGACAAGGTCAGCGGGAATGATGGGTGATAGCCGGAGAGTTGAGGAGATGAAATGAGATGATGAGAGGTGTGTGAAGGTGTGGTGTGTGGTAAAATGAAGGAAAGGGAGGTGAAAGAAGGGAAGAAAACAGAGAAGCAAACTGGGAACGCGGTTGTGAACTGAACTTTTACATGACGAGTGATATCATGTGCACCCACATCAATGAGAGAGTGGGAGGATCACGATGATAAGATACGTGAAAATAGACTGGTCTCAAGATGTGTGCAAACATTCAGGTTGAACTTGAGTGAGTGGTCTCGCCAGTGGTATGGATTTGAGGATCGGTGTATCATAGCAAGCACGCAGAGTAGGCAGGTACGGAATTCTTCAATTCTTCAGGTTGTGTTTGCGGATGTGGTCAGACAAGCTTGTGTATGGAGTAAAGTGTTGATTTACACTTCTTTACAGATCATTCAAGGTGCAAAATCCTGTAATGGTACAGGAAATTTCAAGAAGATGTTGAGTTTTGGTGGATGGATAAGATCAGAAAACCTCGACAACACTATTTTGCAGTTCCAACTTTAATCTCCTTGGTGCATCAAATTCGTAACACGAAAAACCAATCTCCCGCATGGTACGACATAAAGAATAAACGGCTTTGATACCATCCGAGTCGATCCATGGATCCCCCAACAGCCTATTATCCGGCGGGTTCCTTCTTTTCATGGTAACCATCCGGACGCTTATCTGCAAGCCATCACTCCAATCTCCCCAGTCCTCTCGATTTCGACAATTTGTTTGTGTGCTGTACATTCCAGCTTCCTCGGATTGTCGACGCGCTCGTCCTCGGATACGGTTAATCTCGGGAGTGTGTAAAGATATAGTCGATCTCCGCGACATCCCGGGAGTGGCGCATCGATGCGAGAACTGTTACTGCAGCAGCAAGAGGAGTCAAAGCAGATGGACAAGTAGGAGATTATATACTTGAGAGGAAGGGGCCACAATGGGAGGAGGGTGATGTGATGTTCCTGCAGTTCGGGGTATCCGGGACTTGCCAACCACAACTGACATGTGGATCTTCCCGTGGTCCCGCCGCTATTTCTCGAAATGCTGGCGTCGATCCGGACTGTTCAACGTCAAGTTCCAGGCCGATGAAGCTGCATGGAAAAAAGTGATGGATGCGGTTGTGGGTTGGACGAGTAGAGGAAGTCATATTTATCTCGTTGATAATCATCAGGGCAATCTATTCGGCGCAACTCAGCGCATGCGGCCCATTCCGACAACGAGCTTGTTGGGCACCCGGATGGACGACGAGTCACTGTAGAAAGCGAGGCTACAACGGTGGTGTCATCGTCCTCTCCAGAGGCAGCGGTGAAGACTGAGCGGGGTACCATCAGGCGGGGTAGATTTGAATCTTCGTCCAGGGCCCCACAGCCCTACATATTTTTTTGCTGTATGTAAAGCGGGCACCACCGGAGACCAGATTATGGCATATCTTGCGGTACTTAGATGAAGAAAAGCGCCATCAAGGCACTGATACGCAGCAAAGTGACTGCTATATATTAAAAAACGCAATGTGGCGCCCATACAGAGATGAAGGGTAGCCGAGGACGATGCAGGACGTGCGGGAGCGTTTTCTGTCCATTGTGGACGATTCGATGCAGGATTGAGCGATGCTGCCATATCACACAGGTGCAGATCTGGTGCTGGCGGACCGTCTGAACTGTGCCGGGGGGAGACAAGTCACTGGCTGTTTGTAGTGGGCATGATGGTGTCCTGGACGGTGCTGTCAGTTCTGTCGGTGCTGTCCCTGCTGTTCAATCGATGATCAGCCCGTAAGAAAGGAGATTGCGTTGTTCGGGCTCTGGGCAAGCATTATTCGGGCTCTGGGCAAGCATTATTCGGGCCCTGTCACCAGGAGCAGCAGCCATGCCAGATTCAGGTTGTCCGCATTTGCGAGCGAATGGCAGCGAGAGTCCAGCGGGCGTCGATGGACTGGATGGAGAAGAGGTTGAGGAAAGAACGAAGATGGAGTAGAAACAGCGGAGAGGTGAACAGAGACGCTGTTGACGATGATGAAAGCGATGGAAACAGCTTCCATACACACGGTCTTATCTCAGGGTCCGCTGGTGAGGGTGTTGCGGGTGATTTTGGCCGTTGTGTTGAGGCAACGCGGCTTTCCTTGCTCCTGGTCCGGTTGCGGCTGATTGGTCCAATCCCTCTCTCACTGCTGGTCAGCCCTCCACGTTACGACACACCTCCCGCCGCCCCAGGGCTCTCGCACACCACCCCCCAAGCCCCCGGCACCAGAGAACAGCTCTCCTCCTCATCCATCCTCCCCCC
>ML220174.1:0-32240 GCA_004786065.1 Ascodesmis nigricans | reverse complement strand
TCGCCGTCCTCTCGCCGTCTCGTCCTCGACCTCCCTTCCTCTGCTCCCCTCATCGTCGTCGCTGCCACCTCGTCCCCCCCCGGAATCCTCCCCGCACTCGTTCTCTTGCACCGTCCCGCTCGTCCCGCTCATTCTCTGTAACATCCTCGTCATTGCGAAAGATTTCCCGCAGGAACGCCCCTTACCACACAACCCGCCTGCGCCTTCCATCAACCACGATCGAAATATTCCAACGCTTTGGCCTTTCTTCGTTAAACTTTTTGTTGCGAGAGCGAGCCTGTACCACGACCCTATACGACACGAGAGTTCGTAATCGTAGCACTCCCAGGGCAGGAGTCTCCCTCGAGGAGCACCGCGACTTTCGGACACCCGTCTGTCCTTGCGATACACGAGCCCAGTACGCACACCTTCTGGGGCCTCATTACAGGTGGCCGTTTGTGGACTCGAGACTAAATAAAGTCTCAGGAAAAGCTCCAGCTCAATTGGTTACACACTACCATGACCACAGATCGACCTTCCGCTCCTCCATACAATATCCATCAAAGAACAGAACCTCGACTAGACGACTGGTCGTCCTGCGACGATTTTCAGGGCCTTACACCGCCCAGGGAGTTCGACGGTGACCTGAAAGCTGGTGTTGAGTACACGCCCTTTCATGGCCAGTTCTTGACCGCCGGACCCCCGACCCCACCAAGAACAGAAGCGCATTCATCTCCTACCAGGTCACCCTCTTCTTCACCTGACCAGCTGGATACATCTACACCAAACTCCCGCCCGCAGTCGGCGGACGGCATCACCATGACCCACGATGGCGATGTGATCATGAGTGGTAATTGGGCACCGGTGAGAGCATGTTGTCAAAACTGCAAAAACCTAAAGCTTACATGGCCGCAGTCTCCCGAAATGCCTCTTCCATTTGGCTTGGTACAGCAATCGCAATCGCACGAGCATCTGTCTGGCCACATGTCAGGATTTGACATGGACGGACAACCGTCACAAGCTGACAATTTCGAGGATCTGGTTGATTGGGATGCACAAGACCAATCGCTTGCTTCAACACCTGACAATGCCGGATTTTTACCACCGACATCGATGCTGGAACAGATGGAGAAACAAAACCAGCTCGACCAACGCTTCATGTTGAGTGGAGGGCCAGGAATGTCCATCAAACTCGAAAATCAACGTGCATCTCCGGCCGCCCGGCGGAAACGCTCTCGGGATGAGAACGATACATTACTGGAATTCAATCCGTCGGCCCCTCTTGCCATGTTTCCAGCATCCGTCGGAGGTGCAGATCGGACCCAAAAACTCATCCCACTTCGACATGGTTGCGTAGCTGCAGGAATTATGGGCTCATTCATGCCGGAGCAGATGCTGGAGATTGAGTGGCCTGTCCGAGCTAAATTCGAAGGAAACATGAATGACGCAATTGTCAAGTCGCGAGTCGAAACACAAATCCAAATTCAATTCATCGTTTCTTCTTTTTCGGATAACCGCAATCTTTCCGAGTTCCGCAGGCTACGACTACCCAGGGATACTGTGTCCAAAGTGAAGTATTTGGACGATTCACCAGCGGCTCCCGATATGCTAGACTTGGAGGTCAAGCTAGTATGTGCAAGCCATCTGCATCATCCTGGAATGGTTGAACGTTTATTCTACGAGGGTCGCGGAGAAAAAGTTCCAGAAGAACTGCGGAATAGTACAAAAGACCACTTGCGGGAACGGATGGAAGCTGTTGCAGAACTTCAAAGCAAGGACAAGGGCAGCGAAGTGAGCCAATCTCTTGATACCAGCAAGATCAATGCGGTGCACATCTGTCAGCTTTGTGTCAAGCGCGAGAAGAAACGGGCCGCAAGGAAGAAGACGATTCGAAAGCAGGAGGAAGAGGAGCAGTGGGGTGAAGCACAGGACAGAAGGGTCATCAGCTTCAACACCGCACAGATTATACCGCTCGATGCTGACAAGATGCGTGATGGGAAGAACGCCGTGAGCGGGGAAACAAACATCCGGATTTGCTGTTATTGCCGACATCACCATGAGAAGGAGGGATTCAGAGTCCTTTTCAACGTCCGAAACTCCCACACAGGAAAAATTACGGCTCAGACATTGAGTGGAACTATTCTCATCACCGACGATCACAAGAACTCTCGAGCTGAGAAGAGTACAGAACAGGAGCAGGCACGCTCACCTGCTGCAAAGCAAGGAATGGAGCTGGCTCTCTCCTCCATCAACTCCCCTCAACCAGCCCCATCTCACCCTGCTAGCCGCCGAGGTTCGCAAGGGACGGAGATGAGCTTCGCAAGCACCTACAGCTTCCCCAACAACAGTGGTGTCCGGCATCGACAAAGCGGCAGTTCGCAACCTCCGACTCCAATGAGGACGTCACCCAGCCCAGGATTGAACTCGAACAAACGGAGGAAGCCTTCAAAGGTCCCAGCTGGGCTAACCATGACGCGGTCGGATGCAAACCCAATGGAATCCTCACACCCGGTGCAGCAATTTGTTCCGGATTACCAAATGTCTTGGAACACTCAAGATATGGGTGGTTCAAGTGATGATGCGGGTGTCGTTGCGAATCCATTTGCTTTTATGCCTTCCCAGAGCTGGAACATGCCACTTCCTAACAATCATCTCGGCAGTCGTCATTTCTTGGGTTCTACACAGGTAAGATTTCCCTAGCAGGTTGATGATTCAGCGCCGCTGACTTGCCCCAGCTATGTAATCCTGGAGCAATGAGCTTCAGTCCTCAGTTCAGTATGTCTCCATCGCCAACTTTCCAGTTCGGCGACGGGCCCCAAATTTCGATAACGCATTGTGTTCCCTCGGAAGGCTCGTGCAGCGGAGGTTACGAAGCTACCATCCTTGGTCAAGGTTTTGTCAGAGGAATGACCGTCATGTTTGGAGATACCCCCGCATTATCTGTCGATCTGATGAGCGAAGGAACCCTGCTTTGTGTGGTACCTCCGAGCGCAACTCCAGGGCCTGTGGTTGTTCACTTCAAGTCGGTACCGATCTCTAGCGGCGGCCGCCTGGTTCAGTTCAAATACAAGGACGAGGTTGAGAATGAATTGATGGCTTTGGCGATGAGAGTTGTTGGAATGAAGATGATGGGTGCTGAAGGGCCTGCCTCGACAAAGGAAGTTGCTCTGAGAATTCTTCGGGACAGCGGTGAAATGGGCTCATTTATGAGCAGTGGGCACAATGGGCGCAGTCATGGCCATCAACAACTGGAGCGAGACCTCTTGGCTTGCCTTGATTTCATCGATATGGACGACAGCCCATATCCCGCAAAATTGAATTACAAGAATCGCCGCGGACAAACGTTGCTTCATCTCGCGTGCCGAGGTGGATACACAAAGTTCGCAGCTGCTCTGATCGCACGAGGTGTCAAGGTCAACGCTCGTGATCGATGCGGTTACACACCTTTGCATTACGCGGCCATGATGAAGCAAAATGACATTATCCGTCGGCTGCTCCACAACAGAGCTGACCCTGCCATGCGGACGAAACTCGGCGATACTCCTGCCGATCTTGGTGGTGATAGCGACATTGTACGCTACACAAGATCAGTGCAGAGATCACACTCAAGGCCTCAGAGCCGAAGCAGCTCAGTATCTTCCGAATCACGGTTTGCAACCAGTCGACGAAACAGCGTATCAGACCTCACTTCTTTGGCGCCCCTCACTGGAGTCCGGAATGGAATCGACGATCGGTTCCGGTCACGCCGAAGTGTCGACGACATGTTCCCGCCTTCGTCTGATGAAGACAGTGATGATGATGCCGACGATTATGAAGATTCCTCAGACGCCGTTGACAATGAAGACGAAGCATCAGCAACGTGGGCTAAATCACGCCGCGGAAGTGTCAACGCCAATAACATCGCCCGTATTGAAGCATCCAAGGGCGCATCATCATCATCCGGTGCCACCCAGAATACCCAAACAACCAACGTCCCTCCACCAGCGTCTCAGGCAGCCTATATAGCCTGGGTTGACACCTTGCGAGACCAGGTTATGCAGGGTGTCCAAAACTTGCACCTTACTCTGCCAACAATGCCCGGAGCCACCGACTACCAAATCCGCCTCCGTGACCGCATGGCTGGCGTCAATCTCCCCGCCTTCCCCAACCCCTTCAACTTCCGCCCCACCGAATTCTTCCAAACCCACACTACTGCCGACCCACCTGCATACAATGAGATCTTCCCCGATGGCCAAGAGCGTCCAGAAATCCCCCCAGATATTAAGGACGCCACGGAAACGGTGGCTACTCCTCCTGTGGCTACCAGATCACTGAGTGTACAAAGCCTGACACAATGTTTGAGAACCCCATCACCCACGCCTATGGATATCAAGGAGCTCCAACGCCAACTCTTGGTTACCGATGATCCATCCATGACGGAAGAGAAGCGAAGAGAACTTCAAAGTCATGTCAACAAGCTGAAGCGAGATGAAAGTGATCGGAGGTTATATTTCATCTGGGTAAATCCCCTTTCCCCCCCTTTTTATTTTATTTTTTGGAAGTTACTAACTCACACACCCCAACAGCTTCCACTGCTCCTCTTGATGCTGACGTATGCGATCTACTCCTACGCGCCATCGGTGTTCGCGATGTACCGGTTTGCGGAGAATGCGGTGAAGAATCCGGCAGAGTTTACCGAGTATGTCAAGTCGCGGTTTATTGTGCCGCTCGGGGGACAGGTTGTAGGTGAGATTGGGGAGATGTGATGTGATGGCGGTTGTTGCATTTTCTTCGGTTTAATGGGTTTGTCGGTATCGGGCTGGGGGATTGGGTTGGTTTGATTGATTGATTTGGAGGTGAGACACGCTCGCTCGCTCGGTCTTGGAATGGGATATGATGATGGATGATAAAGCCGCTCCGTGTAATACAGTACTCTAGAAGAATGGTGTGGTGGGAGAGACACCCAGGCATGATGGATATGATGATTTTTCGATTTGATTTTGACACCTTGTTGGGTACTTAGTTATAGGCGGGCTTAGTTTGTATGCTTGTTTTGTTTTGTTATTTTGCTTCTATGCTTGTTTCTATGGTATTTTTCTGGTCATTTTTTATGGACCCTTGTTGTTTTTGGCTTTGTTTCTTGGATTCCTTGGTTGATTCTTTGGGTTGGTTGGTGGGGGTTTAACTACACATCTCGTTCGTTTGTTCGTTCGTTTTTTTTACTCTCAGGAGCGGTTGAAGGGGCTATACTACCGGTACTGTGCAGTTGTCGTTGCTGTCGCTTTCTCTGACTACCAGATATGTTGGATTATTATTGGACTTGGTCTGAGATGGTGTGACTGCGCGAGAGAGGGAGTGAGGGATCGAAGGAGCCTGGGATTTCTTATGGTTACGGCTGTAGCTGTAGTTGTTGTTAAACTATAGTTATATGAAACGTATACGCGCCTACGTTCTGGAGATTTAGGAGCAGGGACTACAAGTGTTTGCGAGAGGTCTGGGGTTGGAGGAAGGTGTCGATAGTTGGGACTAGACAAACTGTGTTTTATCTGCTCCCAATGGTCCGTAGCATCTAACATTGAGTCCCATTACCCAGCATGCCCGCTCTGAATATCCATCACCCTGTCATCAAAATGTCTTAGAAATGACAAGGTAACACGAATGGGTACGTGTGTCCGTTGACACTCGTGCAGTTCAGCTCAGGCAGCAGTCATCCACAATCATCGCGCTCTCACTCACCTCGACTCATCATCAACATCTTTACCCCATCCCCCTTCGTTCCCTCTCTCTCCACTCAATACTCCAATCCCCTACCCAATTAATCCCCCACCTCCACCATCATGCCGCGCACAAAAAAATCCCACCCCAAATCCAAAACCGCCACCGGCACCGCCCAACGTCTCCTCCGCTCCCGCCAGTCCCAATCCTCCTCCACCCCCTCCACCCCCTCCACCCCCTCCACCCCCTCCACCCCATCCAACCCACCCCCCTCCTGGGACCCCAACCCCAACTCCCCAATATTCTTCTTCTCCCCCCACCGCCCCCACGGATACCTCTCACAATGGTACCCCTCCCTCTTCACCCCCCCCTCCTCCCCACACACCTATACCACCGCCGAACAATACATGATGCACCGCAAGTCTCTCCTCTTCTCCCCCCCCTCCTCCACCATACCAGCCCAGATCCTGGCGACCGATGATCCCCGGGAGCTAAAGCGGCTGGGGAGGATGGTGGAAGGTTTCGATAAGGAGGTGTGGGAACGGGAGAGGGAGGGTGTGGTCGAGGAGGGGAATTGGTGGAAGTTTAAGGCGGATAAGGAGTTGGGGAGAAGGTTGTTGGAGACCGGGGGGATGGAGCTCGTGGAGGCCGCGGCGAGGGATAGGGTTTGGGGAGTAGGGTTTGGGGTCGAGAGAGCGCCGTTTGAGAGGAAACGATGGGGGATGAATTTGTTGGGGAAGGCGTTGATGAGGGTTAGGGAGAGGTTGAGGAGGGAGATGGAGGAGAGTGGAGAGGGGGAGGAGGAGAAGGAGGTAGATGGGAAAGAAGAAAAGAGGGCGGAGAAGAAGGAGAAGGGGGTGGAGGAAATGGAAGTGGAGGAGAATGGGAAGTTGGTGGAGAACGTGGGAGAGAGTAACGAGTTCGAGAATGGGCTGGAGGATAAGGTTGGATGAAGGGACCTGGACGGATGTTGCGATCTTATGTTTCTTCTTATTGAGAGAGGCCATAGTGGCGATAGCGATGAGAATTCTTGATACTCTGTTGTGTTGCGTAGTTCTTGCTCTCCCACCTTATTCATAGTTAATGAAACGTGAACAGTAGTATCCAGAGGTAGTGGGAAGTCTGGATTCTTCTATACTTACCGAAATTGTAACATCCGCTGTTGGCTCGCCTTCACTCAATGTGTTGCACTCGACTGTTAGCAGCTCCAACTTAAACTTGAACATTGACGTCCACACAATCCGCCACGTCTGGATCTTCGTCGCCCCGATATCGATATCCGTATAAGCGTATCAATTACTCACTCACTAACGATTTTGTCGCCATTTCTATCGTATCGTAGCACATCAACGGTTTAGTCGAGCTGAAAACAAAAAACTGGAGAGTACGAATCATCATGATATCCAGCTCGACTGGGAAATATAATAGTCTACCAGGTGCACTCTCCCGGTAGAAGTTTCTTGTACAGTAAACGAAACGTGGTTCTGAAGTCTGCAACGCGTGTACGGTTCTGGAAAAAAAAAAAAAAAAAAAAAAAAAAAAAAAGCGTAGCCATCAATCCCCCCACCTCCCGGAATATTGTTTCTTTCATTCTTCTATAAAACACACCCCAGGTCACATTTTACCCCCTTCCCCTTCTCCCTCTCCACGACTAACCACAACCAGAGCCGCCATCTCAAGCAAGCCTGCACTGCTTGTTATCATCTCGACCTAGTCTTGTCCTCTCCTAGCTTCCAGTCACATTCAACACATTACAGCAACGGCATTCTTGTAACTGCGACGACCACCTTCGATATCGCAACACGAAGCCGCTGATACCGTGGTTAACCATGATCAGTTACCACCGGCAGCATGCTCGCCGTCCTCCTCCTGCTATACATCCTCTTCCGAACGTCACGGTTCCCGTAGTTATTAGTGGGGGAACTGAGAATCTCACATGTGCACACCCGTTTCACCATGCAGTCAGGTCGATATATCTCATCTCTGATTCCCGCTGCTTCCATAATCTCCCATGACTACCAGTAAAGTATACAATCTCACCATCAGCATTATATCCCTAGACATTCACCACGAGCGTAATGAACTCCCTCCGCAATCCCCACTGGCAGCATCACGCTACGTCACCTCTCACGATCCCCCACACCCACACGCAGTGGAATCCAGCTTCACCTCTCACCGGAAAATGCAACGTCGACGATCTCGCTGCGTTGGATACGATGCACTGTGCAGATCGATCTCCATGCCGCCGGAGTACCACCGACGTTTAGTTCTGCGGAATTTGAGATTAGGCTCAATTACTTCTTGACCCCCGTGTGTGTGTGTGTGAGGGTAAATGTGGGCGAGTGTGCAGCGAGATGGAGAGAATGAGACAGATAAATACCTCTCGATCCCGCCGGTGATTAACGAATCCAGAATCCGTGGCTACGAGATACTGGGCGTTGAGGAAAGCACTGTTATTACTATTCAAGCTACGACCGACGACAACTATCACAACTACTTTAAACGTCATATACGATATCTCCTGCTCATGCTCTTCACCAGCGGACTCCATGGGCGTGCAGCGGGCTTCAATACCAGTCGAGTCGTCCCCCATTCTCTCGCTCGCGGTAAGAGTATGTATCTCTCTACCCTATGTTTGATGTTTTGCTATCAACCTGGAATTAACATCCCACTCACACACTCTCCCCCAGCATCCCTACCGGCAGCAAAACACCGGTACCTCCACACAACTTTGCGCCATGCCGCAAAGGTCGCAACCGAGAGTATTACTCTTCCCCCTTCCGCCCAGCAGCTGTAGTAACTCGTAACTAATCACTGGAATCATAGCGCCGAGTAATGCCCCGACGACAAAACACTGGCTCACACACCCCGCCGTGATTCTGGGTGCTGGAACAGTTGCGGCGGGAGTCGGCCTACGCGGGATGCTGAAAGCTACGGAAAAAAGTCTTGCGGAGGAGCCGAGGAATGTTAAGACTGTTGGTGCTGGAAAGGCGGGGGGTGAGTAGGGAGCCAAGGGCTGGGGAGATGTAGATAGTCCGTGGCTGAGGGGAGTGGCGGATGGGGAAAGAGAAAAAGGTACGGATATTGGGAATTGGGGAAGGTTTGGGGAGGGTGTATCTACCTACTATAGGCAACTGGTATCATATCCCCGTACCCGCGATCAAATAAACCAAAAACCTTCTCTCCTCCTCCTCCCTCCCCCCCTCCCCCATCAAGAACGCTTCCACTCATTCTTCATCCTCTGCATCACCTCAAACTCTTCTGAATATTCCTCCTCATCCTCTCCCTCTCACTCACCTCCCCGACCTTCTTCGGCGCCTCATCATCCGTCGACAGCCCATGCAGCGTCTTTTCATCATCGCCATCTCTCTCTTCCTTCTCCTCACTCCACTCCTCTTCCACCGGTTCGTGCTTCACCTCCATCCTCTGCAGCTGCGTCTGTGTCTGTGGAGCAGACGCAGGTGCCACCTCCTTATCCTTCTTCACCCCCACTTTCCTCCCAGCGCCGAGCACCGCCGCCGCCGGCGGTTTCCCCGCGTCCGTGGTGGTAGTGGTAGTCGTCGCAGCGTCAACCGTATCGGACACATTGGTAGAGGTAAACAGCCCGAGGAACCAGCGAGTGCTGACAACAAGCGCGACGCAGTACAGCCACGCGCCGGCTGCGAACATTCCCGCTACCGCCATCGCCGCAGCAAAGACAAAGACTATCATGATGTTATCTTTCCAGCGACTCGGCAGTGAGACCTGTATATATCTTTGGCTGTATCGAATTGCGGGGGTGCAACAAATCGGGATTAAACAAAGTGAGGGGAGACATACGCACAACGCCTAACCAGAAGAGCACGAATACTGCGAGGGCGATGAGTGCTATTACGAGCCCGAGAACAGGGAGGATTGCGAAGAGCGCGAGGATCGAGAGGAAGCTCTGGCGCGGTTAGTGGGCGGGGTGGGGAAGCTGCCAGTGGAGAGGGAGGCGGACGGTGGTCCAGGGATGCTCGACGGCAGAAGTGACGGCGTAGTTGACAATGAGGTTTTGGGTTTCGGGGGCGAGGATGTAGTCGAGGCCGGTCCAGGAGAGGGAGGGGATTACGAGCGGCATGTTGGTGTCGTTGGGGGATTGTTTTTTCTTGGGGTTGGTGGTGAGCGTTGGAATCGGTTTTGGTCGCTATTGTCGCGATGGCGGGAGGGATAGTGGAGGGATAGTGGAGGGATAGTGGAGGGATGGTGGCGGGATGGAGAGAGAACGGTGGAGAGTGGAGTGCTGGGAGCGGGGTGGAGGGGTTGAGGGGTAGTTTTGTAAGAGTGACGTTGTGGTTGGGGATTCTTCGTGGAGTTGGATTGTTGAACGCAATGGGAATATAGCATGATCATGATCATTACAGTATCTACATAGAATGCTACTTGTGGAGTCTACCTACAGACCTCGATACCCTCACCTCACACCCGAACAACCTCCTCTCGACACCACGCTCGCACACCTCGGTCTTCACTCAGGATCCCACTCGCTCCACTGCACGACACCACTCCCCTATGTCCACGTCGATCCTGCATCTCATCCGATAGATATATAGCGCTGAGCGCATCGAGCATCCATCCCATCGAAACAACTGTCCATGTCAGTCATGTCAAGTCACCTGCACCCCACACGGAGTGTTGTCGCTACCGAATGAGCATGCATGCCGATGAAACTTGTGGGTGAAACGCAATCGGAAATATCTATGATTGTGTTTCCACCTGCTGCAATCAACATTTTCGTGATAAGACTCCCTTCCAGGCAAAGTGTTGATGTTTCAAGTTCACTATCCGCGATTTTGGTGATCAGGAACACGTTGATGCAGCTTGTCTGCTACTTTTGTTGATGATACCGTGGCGGGCAGCATACAGAGTATCAGCGTGCTGAAGAATGCTAGTGCTGAAGCACATGTTGACAGAACACTGGCCTTTATGTATCACTGAGATTATGAAGATTGTAGCTTCCAGCGAGGTTTCAAAAGCGCATGCTCCAGTGGTCCGTGACTTTACTATGACACCGTCATCACTCGCCCCAACCATGATACTGAACCACCACCTCTACATCATGATGCGTTCATGTGGACCGCAACGCCCACACCATTGCCCGAATCTTCTCTCACCACCACCCGCCCGTCGCATCTCATCCCCACTCCTCCTATATCCCCTCATCTGCCGTATGATCTGGAGCTGGAGCTGGAGCGCTAACTAATGTGTGTATTAGTGGGGTCCTCATCGCGTTGACAACATTGATAGCAGCGCGAGACTCCGGGAGCGTACTAGCCCACACCGTCAACACCCACCACTACTAACCAAGGCGGTGAAGGCGATGATGAGGGTGATGATGAAGAAGAAGCACGATGTGCTGGATGTGCTGGATGTGTTGGAGTCCATGTAGCAGGGAAAACGTGTCAAGCTCCACAGGTGTCGAGTCTCGCGGATGGGGATCACGGGGTGGAGGAAAACGTCGAGTATATTGGAGCGCTGGTAGCCCACGCTAAGAGGCGGGATTGAAGATTCTTCAGCTTCAGAAGAACGAGGAGAGAGCGGTAGAAGAAACGAAACGAAACGAAACGAAACATTCATCAACCACACGCATACGATATCACTCTCCCATTGGCTCACACAGCTCGAAACGGTAACAATAACAAGAAATGTTCTCCTTCCTTGCGCCCCCCACAAAACAGGCTTCCCTCCCGCACAAATCACCCACCAAATCATCAGCATCCACCGTCTCATCCACGACGGCATCATCATCAACCCTCACGCCCGCAGAGCGTGCCGCGCGACAAGAACGCCGGCGACAGAGGAAGACGCAGAGAGATGCTGATGCGGCCCGGGAGGCGGAAGAGACGTTGAGATCAGGGGTGCCGAGGGTTAGGTTCCGGTTGGGGAAAGGGAAGGGTAAGGGTAAGGGGAAGGAAGTTGTGTGAGTTTTCCATCAGTTCAAGGGAGGGGAGGGAGAGAATGAGGAGAGAGTGATGCTGATGAGGAGATATGGGGGTTGTAGGAGACCGAGACCGGAGAGAACGCGCTCGGCGGAGTCGGTGGGATCGATGTCGTCAGCGGGCTCGAGGAAATCAGTGAGTTCACTAATCTCAGTCATATTTTTGGGGCGTTTGGGAAGAAGTTAAGCAGGAGCTGACATATCATACTACGAACTAGGCACGGAAACCGGTGGTTGTGAATCTGGACCAGAAGTTGGTGGTGACGCTGCTGGTGAATAAGAAGACGTGGAAGGTGCGATGGGATGCGAGGATTGAGTGAGTGGAGAGTGAGGGGAGGATGGTCTCGCCATTGTTGATGGCGAGTTTGAAAACGACAGAAATAACTGCTCTTGTGGAGAGGCCATACCGAACACCGGTACCATTATTTTTCTTTGTTGAATTAGTTGTTTTTTGATGACGAAGCGCGTTGGGTGCATTTGGGTCGGCGTTCTGGTGATTGGGATTATTGAGAGGAGCGAAGATTCGCAGTGGGTGGGGAAGTTCAGAGGGATGAGAGGAGGGAGGAGGTCGGGTTGCGGAGAGAGTGGGGGGATTTGGACATGTCACGACGACAAATGTTTTCTTTGTTGAACCGATTGGAGGAGGCAACGTAAATACGCCGAGAGCAACTGGCTCTAGCGCTCCGACAGGTGTTGGATGATCAGATTCATTCAAGGAGGAGAAAGATGAGGGTGGGTGTCGAGATCCCCTGCGAACGAGTTGTGGGGAAAGAGTTGATAATATTGGTGTTGTTATGAATGAATCCAGCATTATCATGCATATGTCAGTTACTGGTATCTCTTCGTTACGATACGAGTGTTATTATTCTGTCCATGCACGCTATTGCCCCAAGAGGTTCGTGTAAAATGTCTGGGACACACATAAAACAGTGTTAGAAGTGCATCGACTACACCCAAAGCAGGTCCAACACTAGCAGAGGCTCACCGGGCTACTAACTGACGTTCCAGAAGATGGATCGCTGATATCCGAAGTTCTCCTTGTTCCTGAAGTATTCTCCCCAGAATGTTTCCTTCATGAAAGCCTCCCTTGCATTATCCGAACCTTTGCTTCAGCCCCTGCGGTTTGACGAATGCCGATTCGCGAGGCCCTGACCCTGCAATTCCTGGCTTCTCCCTTTTTGCTGGAGGCGAGCAGCGCTTAGCAGGCGAAAGCGGCGCTAGTTTAGGCGCGTGCCGCAGTTCGGGTGATTTCCCGTGACGGTAACGGTTCACGCCTTTCTCCCACGGGCACGCGCATTCCCAACCGAGCATGATCACCGTTTCTTTTCCTCCACCAACTCACCCAACCACGTTCAATGTGAACCAGACACACAAACAACGCGTCGAGCCCGCGATCATCATCCACCATCTACCACCACCCACCACCCACCACCGAAGTTTCTCCACCTGTCGATCCCCCTCCTTTGAACGACCTGCTCCACACGCTATCTTCACCTCACCACTCTCAAACAGCCACCTCGTCAGCGGCAACCCCCCCAGCTCACGGAATCTTCGGGTAGAGGCCGGAGAAATCAAACTCCCCTCTCCGATGCCGTCGACATCGAAATCCGCTCGCAAAGGCATGCGCAAACCACCACCACTACCGCCCACCGCGGATTCGACCCCTTGCGGCGACTCTCGGAGGCCCGACGACGAGATGAAAAACGACAACAACTCGTCCATGAGGAAGCGCGCGAGGGTTGGTCTTTCTCTGGCGAAGAGTGTTGACCCCCCTTCCTCCTTCACCACTGAGACACCCACCGCGCCGCAGGAGCAGCAGTCATCCACCACTCCCCGTCCTCCCACCACCGCCCCAAACGCGCCAAACGACGACAACGACGACGACGAGAAGAGAGATAGCGATATTGAGATCATCGCCGTTAAGGAGTACGACGACCCTGCCCCGGCTCCTCCTCCTGTCCAGCAACGCACCCGCCGCTCCAGGTTTATCGAAGGCAGCATGCGCGATCGCCCGTCCGTCCACCCTCCCCATGACCTCTTCCTCAACCTCCCCCTCTCCGCGCAGCTGAACCGCCATAATCCACGCTCGTCAAACTCGTCGTCCTCGAACCGCGTGTCGACGGAAACACATAATTCGCTGTCGCGCTTCTCGACGTCGACGACAACGCCCTCGCAGAAACGAACCTTTACGTTCGGCATCAACCTCAATTCCGTGCTCAAGTTCTCTCCGATCGCGTTGGTCGGTGAAGTCAAGTCGGCATGGCAGAGGCAGAAGGCGGCGCATGAAGCCAGGGAGCGGAGGAAGAGGGAGATGGAGGAACGGAGGCAGAGGGAGCTGAACGAGAAATCTCGGTTGGCGGAACAGAGGCAAAGGGAGTTGAACGAGCAATATCAGCGGATGAAGGCCGCCGGCGAGTTTAAGCCGAGTTTTCCAACGCCGGAGAGCTATAACGCGAGAGCAACGGCTCCTCCTGTCGCGACTGGTGGGACGCCGGAGAGGCTGAATACTGCTGTTTCTGCGGAAGGAGGCAGCGCGAGGAAGAGGAGATGGGATGGCGTGGAATTGGTGCCGCCACCACCTCCGCCAACTGCAATCCCAACGTTGGCGGCGGAGAAGAAACAGGTTGAAGATGAAGATATGCCGGATGCGGAGGAAGAGGACAATGAGGAGCCAGTCACACCGCCGGTGGATACGGATGATATGGAGACCACGTTTGCAAGGCAGTTGCGAGAACTGGATCAATCAACATCAACGACTGCCAACAATAGTGCGAATACCTCGACACTCTCCTTCGGTGTTCCAGGAAAACCAAACCAATCCCAACAGCAACCACAAAAGGCATTGACAAAGCGAGAACTGAAGCGGCAAGAACGTCTGGCCAAAAAAGTCTCCAACCTGGAAGACCAACTCGCCCGCGCCAAACGCGAACTTGAAGCTACAATGCACCTTCCACCCGTCCCCTCTCTCCCCACTACCACCATCCCTCCCAACCCCCAACCCGCAATTATCTCCATGCCCCCTCCCCCACTCCCCAGAAAGGCTTCCACATCCTCCAAACCAACCTCCAAACCAACCTCCACCCGCAACTCCCTCGACTCCTCCCCCTCATCCACCAAACGCGCTACTACCTTCTTCACCAAATCCTCCGAGTGCCTCCCCCCCATCTCCCGTCTCGACCGCCAGCGCAAAACACGTTCCACAACCGCCGCCCAAATTCCCCCAATTCCCGCAGAAATCAAGCAACAGCGACGCGTAACAATGCAAGGCATCGGTCCGGACGCGGTCGAGCTCGAAGCCCCCCTCACCGAGGAGCCCCTCGTGGGAACCGAAGAGCTCGTCCGCATGCTCCGTGAACGCACCGACCTCGACCACGATCCTCGGCACGAAGACGAGGCGGAAAAATGGGACGAAGAATGGCGGCGGAGAGCACTGGAACGGGAGTTGAGGCCGTTTAACGATATGCTTGCCGGCGAGGAGAACACGACGGGAGGGGACACCATCATCTGCTCCCCCCAACAAGGGAAACCCCCAGGAACAGCAAACTCGGCACTATCAGCTGTCTCCGCGGTCTCCGCGAAATCGGCCAAATCAACGACATCTGCAGTGTCAATGGAAACTGTGAAAACAGTGAAAACCGCCATCACGATCCCCTCCGCCGCTGCAGCGAGAAAAGAGAAGGCGGTGGAGCTGGAGGCGAATATCCGCACTGTCCCGGACTTTCCGTCTTCGCCCGCGAATACGACGATTTCGCCGCCGACCACCGCGGAGTCTGCTGCTGTCCCCAATATTGGCGCTGATGAACAGAAACAGGCGGCGGAGGAGTTCCCGCCTATGTCACCAAAGATTACCGTCACCCCACCTCCTTCGACTTCGGAAGCTTCAACATCCACAACATCATCAACAACGTCCAACCCCCCCACCACTAGCACCTTCCCCCCCTTCCCCGCGAACGCAACCTTCGACGACGTCGGAACCGGCTCGTCGAAAGACACCGACCCCTCAACCATCCACGACGAAGCCTTCTCAATGGTCGCCCTCAGCCCCGTGTTGCACCGCGAGGCCGCGTGGAAAATGCCGGTCGTCACGAGAGGAGCAGAGTCACAGGGCGTGAGGAAGTTTAGAGTGCGCCAGGGAAGGGGAAAGGTTGTTGAGGCGGGGGAGGAGGGGGAGGGGAAGGAGGAGAGGGGAGAGGTGGGGGGTGTTTAAACTGAGGTGGTGAGATGGGAAAAGCAGATACGGGATGGGGGATGGGGATGGAGATGGAGATGGGGAGACACAGGGGTGGTGTTGGAGACTGTATGCATCATGATGGACACGATCGAGATTGTAATGTGGGTGCTTCATGATTTGCGTTTTTTTTTTCCTTTATTTCCTTCATTTTCCTTTTTTTCTTTTTTTTTTCCCTTGATTCTGTGCGCCGACGTTATGTTGTCGCTGTCTTCTGGTTTTCATACGCTGGTCTGATGCTTTCCGTTTTCGTTATTGCGTTGTGGAGATCAAACTTGTATGTCGGTGCTTGCTTTGCTTGTGCGATTTTCGTGATCTGGTTGTCGTTACCCCTGAGCAAAGCAGTGGTGATGAGTAGTTGTGCGTCGGGTTTCTTGCCGTTGTTGTTCTTATTCAGGCGCAAGTGCTGGTGCTGGTTTTTATGATACCCCGGTTGTTTGTGCTTCTTTGTGCTTCTAGTTTCTTCATTTTTCTACGTGTTAATTCCATCCTGGTGGAGACCAATGAGTGGGAAGGGAAAGGGCAAGAGATATGTTGCAGCTCAAAGAAGAGAGAGTTGGTTGAGGAAGTTTATCAGGAATGTTTGCGTTTAATGTATATTAGATACGGTTGTGACACGCTTCAGTGACTGGTAATGGTAATACTGATTATGCTGCAAGTTGTAATGCTGGGACTGATGATGGAACGGGTAGATGGACCGTGTGTGCTTAATTGAGTCTGGAGCACAATCACCGACGACAACTTGAGGCGGACTACTACACTCCATGATCCCAATGAACCCAACATCCATTCCGCAAGTCCCCTCACAGAGTACCCCATTACCTAAAACATCCTCCCCCCTGTGCCCTAGTAACTATCCCGAGTTGCCGCTATCACTGGCATCTCCGCTGTTACTGGTATCAAAAGACTCAAACCGGTCGAAGTGATCGTAGTCAACTTCGCCAAGCCGACGTTTTCGGCGAAGGGAGTGGTGGAGGTCGGCGGGTTCAGTACCCAGGCGCGTGAGGACCGTCTTTTTGGCGTTTTCCATGAGGAGCCGCTCTTCAAGGATCCAGGAATCGAGATACTGGGTCCATGGCGACGGAAATCAGCACAACACAATACACACGCACACCAATGACGTCGATCAATCCCTAATTCGGTTTTCACGGTGAGTATATATAGTAGTTGAGTAAGTTAGCACTCTACATAACTTACCCCTTCCTAGATGTCAATAGGCCCTGAAACTTGGCCGCAGCACCCCGGGCAGCGTTGTTCAAGTCAGACGTAGGAGAACTGAACATGGTACATGGACACGTATGGAGAGATGGAGAAGATTTGGAGCTGGTGGACATGGAGGAACAAGAAAAATGGAGGCATAACAGATTATATGATAGGGCAAAAGTCAGGTGTTGTAGACGCTGAGATACGCGAGACAGAGAGATGAATTTACATTTTCCAGTATGAGGACCCGTGGGGAAGGAGGCGAGCAAGGTGGAGAGGGTGTTTATGCTATTTATTTGTCTGACAGATAACATATTACAGGGGAAATAGGGTTTCTTCGCAAGGATAGGGCTAAGCGAAGGCACGGACATGCCACAAGGGACACAGGACATGATGAGGTTGAAGTGTAGATACGCGAGAGGAGAGGTTCTTTCTGTGGGTCATTCTTCCGATCAAGCACAGCACGTCCTCGAGCTCAGATGAAGCTCAGACATCAGCACAGACATTGTGCACGGACTCGGGGATAGGTAGATGGTCATTTTAGTTTTTCCTCAAGTTGAGCACATTTGGGGGTTGTTCAACACTCTCTAGGGGCTATAGGTTATGCTGTGTTTGTGCGCCGTGGCGAGAGGGCAAGATGTAGGGTGGATTTACATACTCGGTGCAGGTGTCAACATATCCCGCGGAAGATGAACGGCAATAAACGAGAATTAACAACGAAACATGATACCTACGTCTACTAGTCCCACAACCGCGGGGAGACGGTGACAGTGAGCGCCATGGTGAACTCAAGACCTGGGCCTCAATCGATCTTGCCAATTGTGAAGAGAGGCTTATAATCTAGCCATGGCGGACAGGATTGATACTAGATACTACCGGGACCACCGCCGGGCTAAATCGAGGCCTTCCGTGAGTAAACCTGGTGCGATTCGACTTGATTCAACTCAACTCACTACCCTACTCTACCCTACGCCCATCACCCACACTTCCTGCAATCTCTACAAACGAAAACCGCAAACCCGAGAAAAACAGAAACAGAAAACAGGTTCAACCTGATTACGCATACCCTCCTATCGCGTGCTATAGCCTAGCCTACTACTATAACCCCCCACCACATACCATACCAATCCATACCAATCCATAACATAACATTGCATAAGTACTATGGCAACACAACAGCTGGTGGTGCATTAGAGTACCAAAGAATAGAGAAAAAAGGATAAGAGAAGAAGAAGAAGAAGAAGAAGAAGAAGAAGAAGAAGAAGACAACAGAACAGATCAGGGAAGGGAAAGGGAAAAAGACTAGAGGAAGAGAAAAAAAGAACAGAAGATGGACGCTCAACGCATAACACAAAATACAAACACAAAACACCAAAAAAGGACAAAAAAAAAGACGAGACAAGCTAAATGACCAACACAAAAAAACAAAACCATAGCGCAGAACGAAGCCGCAATAACGAAAAGAAAAAGCACGCACGCGGAAAGAAGAAAATAAAAAAAAAGAAAGAAACAAAGCAGAAAGAAGAGAGATATCAAACGTATCAAACCCCCCCCCCCACATAAAACCAAGAAACAAATCTCAACCATCCCGTGGCCCTCGTTGTTGTAGTCCCTTCGTCGTCGTCCTATCATCATCGCGGCCGTAGTCATCGTCGTCATCGTAGTCCCAAAAAGCCGTAAAATCCGCATCACAGGTCAAACACCCATCAACTCACCTTCCGTCTCACCTCATCCGCCATAACCCCCATTATCTCCTACCCATGCTCCCACCACCATACCCCCCCCCCCCCCCCCCCCCCTTGCCACCACCTCTCTCCATCCCTTCTGCCGATCCTCCTGTTCCTGGCTCTTCAAGACGACCGTAAACTGCGATATCTGGCTGTAGTAGCTGCTGACGGCCAGTTCGAGGATGTAGGTGTCGGAGAAGGTTTGTATTCTGTGTGTGGGTTAGTACGAAACCCTGGGGGATAGTGGGAGAAGGGGGAAAGAAAAGGGAATATACCCGTTGTAGCCACCGATGACAAACAAGCGGGAGTCGTAGAGTATCGTGGAGTGGTAACCACGCGCAGAGGGGGGCGCGCCGAAAATGCGTTTCGAGTCCCACGTCATCGTCACTGCCAGCGTCTATTAGCCTGGAAAATAGAAGCTTGATGTCCAACAAAATCCCGACTCACCCAAATTCAGCAGCAACACATCATTCACATAATCGACATTATCATGCCCGGCGACAATAAACAAAAAGCTCCCGACGACCGTGGCTGTATGACACAACCTCTGCCTCGCATGCTGCACTGCCACATATTTCCACACCAGCTCCTCGACATTGAAAACCCACACATCGTCGTAGCATTCTGTCCCATTGCTTCCACCATAGATGACCAAGTTCGAGCCAATCATGCTCGCCGTGTGGTATCCTCTACACGGAGGTTTTGATCGGTACTTCATTTCCTCTTGGCCCATTCCTGAACCCGCGGATGACGGGGGCTGCGAGGGCGCCCCGGAGGAGGAGGATGATGGTGGTGATGTTGTGGTGGTGGTGGTGGTGGTGGCCATTCCCAGTGGGGTCAGGGGCTCGTAGTCGGAGGGCGAGAGTTCCTTCCAATAGACGCCCTTGTTGAGGTCGGTGACGTCAAGGCGCCAGACATCGTTCATGGCGTGGACGCCGTCGCCGCCGCCAAAAACGTAGATGCCGTTTTTATAGTAGCAGGCGGCGTGGGCGCGGCGTGGCCAGGGGCGTTTCGAGGAGTATACAGGAGGCTGTGTGAACTTGCAGGTGATGCTGTCAAAGACCCAGACGTCGTTTTGGTAGTATTTCCCGTCGCCGCCGCCAAAGATGACGAGTTTGTTGCGGACGGGCGTCATGGTCATGGCGCGGAGGGGCGGGGGGACGTCGCCATGCACTTCGGGTTTCGACCAGGACATGGCGTCTGGAGTTTTGTTAGCTTTGGAAATTGATTGATATCTGCGGGGATCGTACCTGCATCAAGGACGTACAGATCGCTGAAGCAGGTGTTCATATCTCGCCCGCCAAAAACATAAATGTTGTTTCCAAGAAGAGCAGAAGCATGGCCCCGCCAACAACGGGGCTGGATTCCATGTACAGGTGCCTTGTACCAGTACATTCCGTTCGTCGGAGCTACTCTTACATCGGGTGCTGTGGCAGGATCTGGTAGTGGGGGGCCGCGCTTTATCCTCGTCATCCCCGTTGGACTCGTCGCGGCGGCCATAGACGTCTGTAATGCCAATGCCCTCCGGTCTCGCGCGGCCATCAGCTTGGACCGCTGAGCATTCACTGCCTGTGAGACCTGGCCAACTGTTGTGGAGGTGCCGGTGGTCTTCATTGTGTTGACTGTGCTCATGGATGTCTGGCTGTCTGATCTCGTGAGGCCGCCCGAGTTGTCTCTGCTCCACTGGGCAGGCTGCTGGTGATTGGATGGCATGGACCTGTCGGTGAGGGAGGAGAAGCGGTAGTTGTGTTGGGAGCTGTCGACGCCGAGCTGGGTTGGGCGCAGGCTACCGGGCGTTGTTGTTGTCGTGGGGCCTGGGTGTTTCAGTGGCAATGCCGTCACAGCCCGTGACGCGGGGATCCCTGCAGTGCTCTGGAGACGGGCGTTGGAGGACAAGAGGAGGGCGGAAGAGGCTGATGATGAAGAGTCCTGGGCCCGTTCGTGCGAGTAGTCAACCGATGGCGGGTAGTATGCGTTTCGTGAGAAGCGCTTTGGCCCGTACGACACGTGTGCCATGCCCGTACGGGAGCTTGCCGCCGATACTGCTCCGACCGAGACGACCGATGATGCCACAGATTCGTCGTCGGAAGAATGGTCGTACACTGATGCTCCCGTACCAACAGCTGCCCCGACCGTGGAGGGCTCCCTCTTGGTGCCAGAAGGAGGAGGAGCGCCCAGCGCATTCGTGTATATCCTTGGATTCCTCACCACCACCCTGCTCCTCTCTGCCGTATCCTCCACTAGCGGTTCGCCGGCCATTATTCGTTTCGAATCCGATATCCGCCTCACCAATCCAGGCCGTGTTGCTTGCACTGGTGGTGGTGGCCCTCTCCCCGGATTTCCTCGTGTCCCCGCGTCGTCCCAGGAGGCGTATTGAAAGCCCTCGCCGCCCTCAGCCACATCCCGCAAGCTGGAACCGATGGATCGAGTCGACGCATGGCGTGCCGGTTCGTATAGAGTTGGAGAGTCGATGCCGTATCCGTCTCTCGAGGAGGTGGTGCTGGTGGGGCTCGCGAGAGAAGGGCGCGCAACCCCTCGCCCCATGTACAAATCCGAGTACGACTCACTGCGCGGGAGGTCTCCGGGACCATTATGGAAGCTACTTGAGGTGCTCGTAGTGGAGGCAAGGGTGATCGAGGAGGCGTGCGAGGTCAGCAGTGACTGTCCTCGAATAGATGTTGCAGCCGCACCAGCTGCAGCGACGGCCGAAGAAGAGCGACTCCGTGACTTTGAGCTGCCATAGCTGGAGCTTATGCTGGTGGGGGTTTCCTTGGACTTGGACAGGGCGGGCAGGGCGGAAGAGCTGGAGGACTGCTGGATTGACGGGCGGCGACGTGTCCAGCTGTCGGAGATGGAATCGGAGAGGCGTTTCTTCATTGATGCGGCGTGGGCAAAGGAGAAAGACGAGAGGGTTGGAGAGGCGGCGGTGGGCTCACGGGGGGTGTTTTGCGTACGGGACCGGTCTGTGGGGATGGACAGGAGATTCAGCTTCCACGCAGCGTCACGACCACTTTCGCTGGCATGTGGTGGGGGCATTGGTGACAGTACCGCCTCAGCACTGCTCAGGAGAGTGCCGGGAGAGCCAATGACGGATGATCGACGCGGAGGCGGAGGCGGGTTGGCGAGCGGGAGGGGTGGGGCTTCGGGAGCATGAAGGGGCGAAACCGGGGGGAGGGGGGAGGGGGGATGGGGGATAGCGGGGGAAGAAGGAGGAGCTGGTGGTGGAGGCGGAGAGATTGAATGCGAGGGGGGTGGAGGAGAGCACTGGGCACGGGAATGTTGAACTCCGATGGTGGTGGTGGTGGTGGTGGTGGTGGTGGTGTTGTTTCCCGTTGCTGTGGGCGTTGCTGTTGTTGTGGATGGTGTTGTTGGGTGGAACGACAGTTCGTTGCAGAAAGGGGGGAGACAGTGAGGGGGTGGATACCGGTCAAGTGGGCGACACAGCACGAAATGGGGAGGAGCAATGACAGCCCCATAGGTCTGCGCCCAGTTTCCAATACCGCGGATTGGCTCTGGGCCCATACCTCTATGGGCTCCCACAAACCCAACAGGCACAACGCCAGCTAATCGTCGCTGATCTCCATGCTGTCACACTGCCGGTGTCATCTTCCAGAAGAGCTTGCTGGTTCTAGGGCATGCTGTTCCCGGTAGTTTGTCCATCCGCGAGATGAGTTGGCATTGGACTGTGGCATACGGTATAAGTACTGTACACACATGCTGTTTCTGCTGTTTGCACCAGCCAACGGCATCTCTGCATGTGTAACAGCCTCCTGCATTATTCCAGTCCCTGCGCGAATGAGATGTCCAGTGTCGTGCCCATTGGGTGAGTGATGATTACTCCAGTTTGCAGTCCTAGGTCGCCATTCATGTAACCCCAGCGTTTCAATCATTTCATGTTTTCCACTGCTTGTTACTGGTCCACCAACGATTCATTCACATACTTCACTTGCGACTCAGACTTCCCCGCAGATCTGATGCTTAGCGTACCCCGCATTCGGAATGTGACCATGTTTGACGTGTACCTCTCCTCCAGTGTTTAGCTCTTCGTTTCACCCGCTGACGGCCCTTCAGGCGTGTCGCGTGTTGTGCCCTGGTGACTAACGTGAGTTATGGACATGTCCGTTATCATCATCGTCACTGTGCTGCTGGAGGCCGCCGCGTCTTATCGCGATTGCCCTGAACAAAGCGACCCGCCCATCATGCCCTCCAAACCTGCTCTCCGCTCCTCCTCCTCCTCCTCCTCCTCTTCCTCCTCCTCCTCCTCCCCCTCCTCCTCCCCCTCCTCCTCCCCCTCCTCTTGCTCATCCTTCTGCCCCTTCTCTCCCTTGTTATCGCCTGCTACGCTATGATACTTGTCGTCGTCTAGTCATACACACCAACTACCACCGCTCTAATCTACACCTGCCCTGAGACACCTCCGCCTCCCGCTCGCTGTCTCGTGAGCACCAACCGCCCAGCTACCCCAGCGAGCTCGCCCTATTTACGTAACCCAGTCCCCGAGCTCCAAAGACCTTCGTCTCGCGCTCCTCGGGACCCCTTTCCTCCCAGTCCTTACCATGTCGTTACCATCCCACTGCGTCCCTACCTCGCCCTTCCTCGAGTCCGTGTCGATATACTTTTCGACGTGCCTCCCGACTCCGCTCACCTTCTTTTCCTACACCTGCGGTCTCCTCTCCATAATATCCTGGCTGTTTGCCCAGCTCCCGCAAATCATCAAAAACTACCAGCGAAAGTCGGTCGACGGCCTGAGTCTCGGATTCCTCGCAATATGGCTGGCAGGTGATGTGGGAAACATGCTGGGCGCAATGTGGACGCGCCAGATGATGTTCCAGCAGATTGTGGGCACATACTATGTCTTTGTCGACGTGGTGCTCGTCAGTCAGTGGATGTGGTACTACGGCCAGAAACCGCTACAGGTCGTGGACGCTGTGGCCATCGGCAGCAGCGGCGACGAGTCAGACGAGGTGGGAAAAGGAAAATCCACCAGCGGGCGGAAAGCAAGGAGGAACGGAGGACCCTCGAAAAGTATAGCCACCTCTGTTCTAGTCGCAATCTCGATGATGTTTCATCTCGCCGGCGCGACCCCAATATCTGCACACACAGCCCCGGAATCAACAGACTATGAGCTCCTCGGCCGATACCTCTCGTGGACATCAACCATCTGCTACCTTCTCTCCCGGCTCCCACAGATTTACCTCAACTTTCGCCGCCGCAACACATCAGGGCTTGCAATCACCCTCTTCATCGCCGCCTTCTTCGGCAACGTCTTCTACTCGCTCTCGCTCCTCCTCAGTCCGCTCGGCCACCGCGACTACCCACCCTACGGCGGCGGCGGTATCGCCGGCCCCGAAGGCAGCGAGGCTGAAGAATGGTGGAGCCGGAGCCTGCCATTCTTCCTCGGCGCGTTTGGTGTGCTCGTAATGGACTTTTTGGTCTTTATGCAGTGGATATGGTGGGGTGAGGGAGAGAAGCAGGAGAAGCTCGCAAAGGAGCCGGTACGTGGCTGGTGGCCGTGGAATGGGTGGTGGAAGGGCGCCACGGATGATGAGGTTGAAGGGCTGTTGACGAATCACCAGCACGGGACTCAGCGAGGTGAGAGTAGTAGGAGGCCCTATGGAACATCTTGATTCACATGGCGTACTGGTAGACGGGTGGATGGGATATAACCTTTGGTTTGTTTGGGGTTTTGGGTACGGAGCGGGATTAGTGAGATCTGCCAGCAATCGGGTAGGCAGGGAACGGAGTTTGAGGAGCTTGGGTGTCTTTTTGTGTCGTTTTTTCTTGTTGATTTTTGGCATGTCTCTCTCTTTGGGTTTTGGGATTCGTATATCGCATTCGCTTCTTGGGTTTATTGGGTTTGCCGTTCGTGTGTGTGATGTTTTCATGGGAAGTGAGATGGGTTGGGTTGGTCTGCGGTAGTCTGGCGGCCGGCCTGGACGGGATAGGCGGCGGGGAGGAGGATGGATAGCATTGTATCACCATGTCACTACATCCATAATATATCTATTATCACGATCAGAGCCGGTGTAGTTAGGCACGATACCGGTAGAGTAGCCGTAGCAGCAGCATGATGTAGAGTAGCAGACTATCTATCTACAGTTCCGACATAGAACATATGATCAACATTCATAGAGTGATGACGGTGATGGAGAAGATGCATGAGGATATGATACTAATATGATGTATTTCCTAGTCTGGAAATTTGTGAAACTATTCTGTCAATAACCCTCATCATCCTCCGAGTCACTCGCCTCCTCCACTCCCCATCTCCCTCTCTTCCCATCCCACAACCTCACCGACTCACCCCCCCTCACTACACCATCCTCCCCCTTCGCCGCTCCCCCCACCATCTGCGTCCTCACGTCCCCACTTTCCTCCGACACCGTCGACCCCCTCAACCTCTCCGCCACCTCTCCAAAAAACCTCCCCGCCATCGCCTCCACCTCCTCCCAGCCCCCCTCCCCCCTCCCCGCCTCCCACTCCCTCCCCCACCCCCCTTCCCCCAGCCCCCACCCCCTCCTCAACATCTCCACCGCCTCCTCCGCCTCACTCCCTACATACCTCGCCTCCCTCCCCAGCACCTCCCAACACCTCCCCCCATCCCCCGCCATCAAATCCAACCCATACCTTTTCCCACGCACCCCCGACATCTCCACCGTCTCCGGCTTCTCCCACGCATTCCAGCCACGCGGGAGAGTCCCCATCCATTCTCGCGCCAGCGTGTAGTGCGTGAGTTGCCGCGTCATGATCGCTTGCACAGCGACTTGCCGGAGGAGCCAGCCGAGATCGCGGATGCACGTTTCGATGGCCTCGTTGTTGTGGTCGCCGCCGCTGGAGCTGACGAGGAGATCGCGGAGAGAGGAGAGGTGCAGCGTGAGGGTGATGGTCGCGTGGAGCGTCGGCTTGAAGACGTGGGTGTCCATGTGGAGTGCGCGGCGGTTGCAGTAGGTGGTGAAGAGGAGGGTGAGGAAGGTGGCCGCGAAGAGGAGGAGGAGGAGCGTACGAAGGAAGAGGTAGGTGAGCGTGAAGGGGGAGAGGGGTAGGGGTTTGATGGGCATGAGCTTTATTGCTGTAGATCTGGGTTCGTGGGACCAGGCATCTGGGGAGGGGGGGTAGGAGGAGCGGGTGCTGAGGGAGCTTTGAGGGCGCGGGTGGTGGGAAAGGGAGGATAGGCGGCCGTTTGATGCGGCTATGGGAGAGGAGGAGGAGGCACGGTGGGAGTAGAATGTGATACTGCGGCTGCGGACCCGGTCGGTGATCTGACGGGATTGGAGTGCCGTGAAGGAGCGCTTGCTGGATGAAGAAGATGCGTGACTGGGGTTTGATACTGGGCTCGACGAATCGGTGTACCGGACGGGAGGGCGGTGGCGAAGGTAGTAGCCTGCCGGATTGTAGCTACTTTGTTGTTGATGCTGTTGGTGTTGGTATATCATCATTGCTCCAGCAGTGGTGGATATCATTGATTCCTCCGAATCCGTCTATTCCTTCCAATCAACTCTTATCCGGGGAGTAACGTTTAGATTACTACGACTCACCTCATCCTCATCCTCATCATCCTCAAACCCTCCCACAATCCTCCTCAACGCCCTCACCCCCACTCTCCCCCGCCCCACCTCCATCCCGCAACTCACCACACTCCCCCCAGCCCGCGATATCGACCTCACCGACCGCGACCGCCCATACTCGGGACCATAGTGCGTGACCATACTCCCCATGCTACTAACCTCACTGGCAGGATCGGAGCTGTTCCAGGGGCTGGATGATGCTTCGTCGTCGCCGTCGTGGGAACTGCCGTAGAACGTGTGATCATACTCGCCATATCCCTCATCGTCACCATGTTCTTCTTTGTCGTGGTCGCCATAATGTGGGGGAAGGGAATCGTCGGAATACACGTGCTCGGCGATCGGTTCGTCGGAGTACACATGTTCGCTGGTAGGCTCGCCGATAGGATCTGAATTAAAGTCGTCGTCGTCGTCGTCGTCGTCGAGCTCGGAGCTATGGGAACAGTGGGAGCGGTGCGATGGAGAGGAGGCGTAGACTTCGGCGGTGTGCCGGTTTCGGGAGCGGCGGGAGACGGGGCGGGGGAGGAGGCGGGCGGCGGCGGTGGGGCTGAATAAGGGATTGGGGAGGTGGGAAGGCATGGTGTTGAGGATATTGATATTGGTGTTGGTGTTGGTGGTGGGGATATTGGGGATATTGACGATATTCGTGTTGATATTGGTCGTGAGGGTGACGAGATATAAAAGTTGATGGAGGATCAATCACTCGAGAATTGCCCGTGGAAACATGGCCATTACTGGTGATGGTGGTGTTTTACATTATCGCGAGCTGGAATGTTGCTCTTGAAGCTCCAGCCTCAAACTCTGAAGCACCAGAAATGGTGTTGGTGAACGCGGTTTCAACTCTTCAGCGCGCATTCCAGTGTCCTCAGGCAGGGACGTCAGGAACGTGGAACTTTGAAACTTTGTGGGTATGGTAAAACTCGTGTTTTTCATTATTAACAATGAAACGGTATTTCAGCGTTGAATCATGGCCAGCGTGGATGCTGGTGATGGAATAATGCGGTAGGAATCGGAATTTAGATTAGTTGTGGTGGATATTTGTAGTGTAGTGGGGTAACGTGATAAAATTCCGGCTCTGTGGTGGAATTGGTGAATGAGGGGTATGGTCGGTGCGGCATGCTGGGGAGGGAGGATGGTGGCCGGTATGTGGAAGTTGTGGATGCGAATGTGAATGTAGATGTGATTGTGGATTTTGGTGAAGGGCGTAAGATGGGTGAATATTGTGACTGGAAAGGTTGGCCAGAGAGGATCAATAAGCTGGTGAAATTCCATGATGGGTTGATTCTCCATCACTCAGTGCTGGGGATTATGTATTATCATTGTCGTTATTGCGTGTAAAAGAGACGGGTATGCTGGGATGAAGAGTGCGTGAACGAAGGATCGAGACTCGAGCACCAAGAAACAGCTGGATGTTGTCCAGAGTGCATGGCGAGATGCCCATCCGCTACTAAGAATCGATGCAAACAAACGGTATCATTACGGGCCCAACTACCGCCCCACATAACAATTACAGAACTAACTAATGAAACGGGCAACCGCCCCTGGAATACCCGCCCATAGTCCTAATCTCCTCCGCCTCCTTCAACACCTTCTCATGTTCACTCCTCTCCAAATTCCTCGGCCCCACTTCGAGAATCTCATACCCATCAGCGCCAAAGCCCTCATCACCTGGAAGTGGCCATCCTCCAATGCGTTGAATCAAAGCCCACGGGCCCCACCGATCCCAGAACTTGCGCTCCACATACCACGGCTCGTTGTCTTGCACAAGGAGATGGTATTTTCCGGTCTTGGAGTGTTTCTCGCTGATGGTCTTTCTCGGGGTAAAGCGGGGGAGTGAAAAGTAGCGGAGGAACATTTTGCGGGCCCAGAGGAGGGAGTAGACCGTGGCCTGGGCCCATTTGTAGGGTTCTGGCATCTTCATGGCAATGCGGAGACGGTCGTCGAGGAGGGCAATGACAAATTGCCGGCCGACCCAGCGGAGGGGACGGGTAGGGATGTAGTAGACCAAGAGATCGACTGTTTTCTCAGCTACGTAGTTGTTGGAATCCGCCGGGACCATGTATTGCTTCTCGTATTCCTCTGCCCACTCCATCATGGCGTCGTAGGTGGTCGGAATATCTTCTCGGGGGATCTTCATGCGCACACCGACCTCGATCCAGAATTTGGTGATGGCGGCGCGCTCGAGAGGAGTGCTCTTGCGCCATTCAAAGCGGTCGAAGAAGAGGGGGGGTTGTGTGATGAAGAGGAGCAGCGTGTAGAGGGTGTCGCCGGGTTTGATGGAGGGGTAGAGGCTGTGGAGGTGGTTCATACGGGCGAGGGCGGTGGACCCACGCTCCGAATCAAGGGCGTTGGCGGAGAACTCGGCAATGAGAACGATAGTGTCGGCATAGCGGCGGCCAGCATTGGATGTCTCAGAGAGCTGTTTGGTGCCTTTGAGGATCCGGGAGATGGAGGGGATGGCATAGGTCTGGTCTTGTTGTCAGTGGTGACGAGATAAACTGGAACAACAGTGATATGTACCCGGAAGAGAGCAAACTGGAGCGATGTGTTGAACATGAAAGGAAACTCGCGGTTCTCGAGGGCCTTCATGATTTCTTGGGCATGGTCAAGAGTGAGTTTCTCGTAGATTTCCGCTTCGGACATTCCATGGTATCCGAACTGTTTGGCGAGTTGCTCTCGCTGGCGGTAGCGGAGGCCACGGACAAGGGCAAGGTAGGAGACAAGGCCACCAACAGCTGCAAGACCCAGCGAGGAGGTAGAGGAGGGGATCTGAATCCGGTCCAAGGTGGGGAGCGAGGGGAACGCGGGCAGTGAAGCCAACGAAGGAAACGAGCTCAGCGAGGGCAGGGACGACAGTGAGGCCATGGCGGAGGATGGAGCTGGCCGAGCAGAGTGACAGTCATTACGGTGGGCGAGGGGCGGCGATGGCGAGTTTTATGGTGGATGACGGTGGAACGTGGAGCACTCCTTGAGGAGGGAGAGAGAGGGAGAGGGGGCTAAGCGAAGGGAGCGAGCAGCCAGCACTGCATGTGCCAACCCCACACTGACAACGCTCCAGCATAGAGATCCTTCAATCATCCTCAGTCCAGTGTCCTCAGAGAGCCACTTTGAATGATGCCAACAATATCTGCAGCACCTAACATTATATCGTCCAACACAACACAGCACTCAATCTAGAAGCCATCTCCAGCAATGAAGCTCTCATTGCCCTACCCATGCTGCCCAGGAACACGCGCAGTAGACTGCAGTCCAATTGGCTTTTATTCTGTATTGGGATGTACTGGCATTTGACTACCGGATGTGGATCGCCCGGAAGAACCGGTTACCGACATTCACTAGCAAGCTCCACAAGTGTGATCAAGCGGATAACTGGTATGATCTCAATAATTCAGGCTGTTTGTTAAGCTTAAGATTGCACACCTTTCGACCTCTCATACTTCCCCACTCATCACCACCTCCACCTCATCACCCAAATGCTCACCTCCTCCCTGCGCCATCCATCTCCTGAAACGCCCCCTCCATCCTCTGCGAATACACTCCCTGTCCATCAATCTCACTCCCATGAAAATGATATCCAGCCTGTTGATACCGTCCCATCTGTGTCTGCTCTGACCCATTCCACGATTCCAGCCCACCCTGCTCCGTACTCTTCACCTCCTCCTCATACCCTCCACCGCCCATCCCCACCGTTTCCGTTTCCTGCTTCCTCCCCTTCCTCGCAACGTAGAAAAACCCCAGTGCAATCAATCCCAGCACCGTGATCCCGCCAACAACACCACCAACGATCGCTCCGATTGGGACTGAGGATTTCGACCCTTTTTCTCCACCTCCCGCTTCACTCTGCTCAGAATGAGAAGTAGACTCGGATGAACCTCTCCCAGTTGAAGTGTGGGTATTCGCCGTCGCCGTCTTCATCCCAGTCTCAACCGCCGTTGCAGGCCAGATCGTACTAGCAACATTCGAAGCCTCAACAGCGAGGTTGTCCGGGCCGCACGCAGGATGGTTTCCGCTTTGGGTTGTTACATAGGCTTTTTGGTTTGAGAGACAGCAGAAGGAGGATTTGTATAGAGTCTATTCCCATTAGAATCAACCTCAATTGAATATGGAGATATCGAGGACTTACATGGTGGGTATACAGCACCCACTCCGGATTCGCACACACCGGGAGACTGTGGATTGTCTTCTCGCAGCTCTGGCCTACAGACATATCATCAATTCCTGTACCCCGACCCCCCGAGAAACTGAGACTTACCAACGGGGCAACACGCAACATAGTTATGCCCCGTCATATAAGATTGTTGACACTCTGTGCCCTCGGGGCAGCAGGCCGGCATACCCTGTGTTGTTCGTCATTTCATCCACCTCCATTCATCGTATATGTATTGTTGCCAGAGGGAGAGAGGGTGTAGAGGTACGGAAACGGTGGAGATATACGAACCTCGAATCTGGGACATGCAAATGTTCCCGCTGGACACGCGGCTTGTCTGAGTGACCATCCGCCGAGGAAGGCTTCTGACTGAGTACGCCGCACGATATCCACATGGATATCAACAACGGCCGCTATTGTGGAAACGAATGATACCATCATGATTACGATGAAACCGAGGTAACGATGCTGGTTCATTGTGGTGATGGGAAATCGCAATATTGGCGAGATGGGGGATGATGATGAAACTGAAGACGATAACAGGAAGGAGAAGGAACTGCCCGAACTGGTGGAGTTCTACCCCCTCGCTGAGGAGAAAATAGGGCAAAGGAAAGGCATCCATCAGGCCAGCAGCGCGTGGGCTGAAGAGTGCAGCTAGCACATACGCGTGGAGAACCAATGGTGGGAGGACAGAGGTGGAACAGTGTTGCGCGGGGGGTGGCGTGGGGGGGCGGACTGGGTGGCAAGTTCCGTTGGGTGGTTAAGGCCTAGAACTACGACGAAGCTGAGGGCTGTGATGGAGTTCTATCACGTTCGGGATGTGATCAGGGTGGGTTACAGCCACGATGCCCCACTCAGCTTCTCAGAGTTGTGTAATATGTGAGCCGGTAGTGTATACCCATATGAGAAGAGAGGATAAATGTAGAAACACTCAGATCTATGGTGATGAAACGATCAACAAACACGGCCCCGAGTGCTGAGTGATGACCCAACTTCTCCTACATTCAGCAACCACCCACGTCTGCGGCGTTTGCTTTTAAATACCTCCACCGTATCTTCATCGCACTTACACCACAATCCACCATATTCATTCAAACTATTTCTTTGTCCCACCAATGGCCCTTTAACATCAATAGTTCTTATCTATACTATTTATATTGCTACAATAGCATACCTCATCAACTGTTTTGACAATAGGGCAAGTACAATCTCTTGCTTTAACAATAATAACACTTTTGCAAACATCCTTACAGCAACTTTAATGCAATTGTCACAGAATCGATGTTTTAATATTTCAATTATTGCATTTTCTTAGATTTTTATTAAACTGTACTTACATAAAGGACTACACTGTGGCAAAGTTGATTTGTGGGATGAATAGATATATAGTGATGATAGAATGTGTCAGAGTTAAATAAAGTATAACTTAAAGTATAAGGCAGTAGTGGCTATTGTGAGGATCTCAGCACCTCGAACCTCACGATGACATTTGCCAAGTCCTATATTTCCTGTTTATCTCTTTCCATGACGCCATAATCATGTATTTCCCTGTTTCTATCTTGTATGATGTCACATATGACATCACTGGGTTCTGTAACTTGTTTTGCCTTTCAGATGACGTCGTTACTGACATCATTTTCTCTTTTCCTTGTTTTCCGGCCATGACATCATATGGCACGTTATCATGTATATATGGAGCAGGACTGTCATGAACCCTAACCTCGCGCTCACTCAAGAGCCTCCC
>ML220173.1:67931-80691 GCA_004786065.1 Ascodesmis nigricans | reverse complement strand
ACCACAACAACTAAGGGAAGACAAAGGGAACAAGAATATCCACGCCGTCACAGACAAGAGTAGAGAATATAGTGGAACATGATAGAAACAGATAGAAGACTATAGAGGTCAATGTGACATGCTAGCTTCCGACAAGATAAGAACAAGATCATGGTTCGGGAATACAAGTAAGATAACTATACTCGTACACCTGATGTCCGAACTCAATGAAGATGGTGACTCTTCCCCAGAGTATGCCGTAAGGTGCAGGCTGTTGAAAGAGGACCGGAACTGGAGGCTCTTGAGTGAGTGCGAGGTTAGGGTTCATGACAGAAGTGGCTGAAGCACCACTTTGATATTCATGCACCTCCATCGGCACTCAGACGGACATGACTCCTCCTTTTCGACAGCTACGGCTCCCACTATACACGTCAATTCCTTGAGGAATGCGAATCCCGTAATATCAAAGTTATATCATATCCTTCGCATGGCACGCAGTGGTTGCAACTCCTTGAGGTTGCCATTTTCGGACAGCTGAAGCTTGAGGTCAATCGACAACTCGAAAGATTTTTACGCACCCACCCTCGCTATACTTGCCCACACCTAAATGACTGAATTCCAATGATCGAATACACTCGACAAACTGCAATCACGCCAGTACTGATCAAAACTGCCTTTAATAAGGCAGGCATTCACCCGTTCAATCCACACTGAGTTATGACCAATCCTGACATTCAGTGGACAGAAGAAAAGCCTCTGCATAGTTATTCCACTCGATCTGAAGGAGCTGCCAATACGCCAAAAACCAACCTTGAGCGCTTGATCCGTCAGTCTGAGCAGAAAGGAGAACAAGTGGATAAGAGAGAGATCGCTATCATACAAGAAGCTGTTGGCCTACAGGCTGAGAATGCTATACTCAAAGCACGCTTGGAAGCATATGAGAAGGCACCACCTGTAGCATCGTGCAGTCAAAAGTCTCTGGGCACTGGTAAGTATATGACTTTGAGGGAGAGGAAGATTGCCCGAGATGCTAAGATTGCAGAGGAGAAGCACAAGAATGTACGAAAAGGTACTGGACGTGGTAGGAAACGTAAAGCATGTGAGAGAGATATCATTGCTGCTGATGACAGTGATGTGGAAAGGCAGGTTGCGGGGTTAGAGGCTGAGGATGAGGAGGAGGAGGGGGTCCAACAGCCACCTAAACGAGCTTCAAGAGCTACCTAGCAGTGGCCTCCACTCAAACACATAAGTGGGAATAAAATATTAAAGGTAAGTCTCCACTTCCATTAGGATGCCACTAGCTCATAGGTGCAGAGAAGCAAGTAGGAGGGCAGAGTGGTGGAAAATTCGGAGTAGTGTGAGTCACAGAGTATCACTCACCTCTATTTGTAGCCCTTCTGTGCAGTGGATGTGGATGAGGAGCGAGTGGGAGATGATTCTGCAAGTGTAATTCTATGTGCCATGTAGCTAGCCTAAACAATCTGGGGTTAGAGCAGTTGTGGCAAGTGAAAGTTGTGGTGCACGCAGTCTGACTACTACGTCGTGATCCGGCTACTAGCTCCCGCCCTTGTAGCAAAAGCTACGTGATTGACTGTGGTTGCGTTTTGTCATCTTTGGTATCCATGTTCTTGAAGGAGTACAATGTCTGCCTTTAATTCAAGTGCCGCCTGAGCCCCAGCTTGTACTTTGATTGATTTATTGATTGTAATCATTTAAATGCATGCATTCCTTTGGGATATGGCTCGAGAACTAACATACAAACAAGCCCTTTCGGCAGCGTAAGGCTGCATCTATTCGAGCCATATTTCATCCGTTTTCAACCATTTTCTCGCCGACCTTGCTGCCTTTGCAGTGGCCGCCTTTTGAGCTGTGCGCCTGTTGCGCACCTAGGCTCTCCTATATCCACCTCCCCACAGCTGCTCGCACCACTTACATCAAGGTTCAAAAACGACATTAGGTTATACATTGACATCTACGGTCATAGAACGATAATTATGACCGTGACTACTTTTTGAGGCCTGAAATGGTAACTTGTGCCCATTAATGGGTGGCCAGTCATCACTCATTCCATCGTGAATTGTTCTCGAATAGCCGAGGCGCGTAGTTCATAAGCTCACATCCTCATGTCCTCACGTCGTCTCATCCTCACATCTCCACGTCCTTTCGCTCTGCGACAAAGGATGTTGTCAAGTGCGTGCCCCAGTTCAAGTTCCAACGCGTTGCACCCAACGTCCAAGGAACATTACGTCACCGAACCGTACCCTCTTCATATCCCACAATGGATGAACGAGAATAAACGAGAATCACACAAATTACATGATAACAACCACCTCATTGATACACTCCACCTCACAGACCCCAACTTATACATCCTCCGTCGATTTCCAGAGTTGACGCACCCGTTGACCCGGATCAATTCATGTGATTACACTAAATTGAAGCTAGCGGCTCCAAGTTGGGGCGTGCGACACAGTGTGACGCGTGCCTACTTTAAGTTCCAGCGCGTTGCAACGCTCCTTCGACGACATCGATGTAGTATGCTCCTTCTATGACACCCCTCGCTTCTTCTACGGCATCCTGAACTCCCTCTACGACATCCCTCGCTCCTTCTACGACATCCCTTGCTCCTTCTACGACATCCCTTGCTCCTTCTACGACATCCCTCGCTCCTTCTACTACATCCCTCGCTCCCTCTACGACATCCTCAACTCGTGCCTCCCCACCGTACGCCATGACCTTGTCAGAAGAAGAAGCTCGTATCAGCCGCGAGTATCCCTGCCGAACGGATCTTAGTTGGATGTCGTTCAATGCTCATGTCGAAGAGTTGAAACGAAAAATTGAGCACAACTCGACTGGAATGCCACCCCACGCCTCAGTCAGCTCTGAAGATTTTGATAAGCTTCTTCGGTCATCCTCATTATTGACAGCTGGTACGAGTACATTATTCGATGCTTATGGGATTTTTATTGCTGACAACACTGGAAGTGACTCCCACAATCAGTCGATTGCTTACTCTTCTGTCATCCTTCATTGCAGCCACACAACTTCCATCCCGATCTAAGCCTGGATCAAAGTTACACATAGATATTCTCGACTTTCTGCCTGACCTATCTTCCAACCGGCAGCACCTGGAGATCGGTGCAATTGCTACTTTGCTATCAACATTCATCCACGAAGCCACCGATGAGGACATTTGGAGTGCTGTTTATGGTGTACTCACCCCGGTAACCCCTCCTACTACACCATGCGCCACCATCAGCAGTGTTCTCGATACACCGATTCGTTTTTCCACCGGTTCTCTCCACAATACAAGTGAAAGTCGAAGTTATATGGATGAGGTTATAAAGAACGAAATTGCAGACCATATCTACATGGGCTTGCCCGATTTCTTCAACAAATTCTTCCATTCAGTCGACGGTCTTCAGTCTCTTGCAGAAGCAGTGTTTACAAAATGCCGGCAGACTGGCTCCTACACCCAAGGACAAGCGGAACGATGGAGATCATTCCCAGCAACGTGCAGGGAAAGTGAAGTCGTGACTTGGTTTCGTGAAGAAGTGGAAGCGCTTGCCCAATTTGCATTGGAGGAGACCCAGGATACGGAACATGCTGCGAGGTTGGCTTCCCGGCGTGTTATTTCAAGGGGTGATCACCCGCTTCCAGGCTCGACCGCCCCGCGGAAACTGGACATCGGATTCAGCATCTTCAAGGGGCAGGGCGATGTCGAGACCACTCCTGCCGGAAACCAGGGCACAGTGGAATGTACATGGGAAGAGATATTGGTCCCTGGAGAGCTGAAAGGTGGCCAGTCCCGGGATCCCAAATCCATCACATGGTGCGATCTGGCACGGTACGTACGCGAGGTATACGCCGCGCAAGACACTCGACGTTTCTCCCATGGATTTACCTTGTGTGGGGATGTAATGCGCGTGTGGAGGTTCGATCGTGGGGCCATCTACGCGGCACCCCCTTTCAGTGTTAACCAGGATGGCCAAAGATTTGTCATGGTGGTACTGGGATACCTTCTGATGAGAGAGGAAGAGTTGGGATACGACACAACTATTTGTAAGGACGGTGGCAAACAGTATATATCAGTGGTCCGGAACGGCAAGGAAGAACGTTTCCTCATCGACCAAGTAATGCACAGGCAGTCCAGCATCATCGGTCGTGGAACAACCTGTTGGAAGGTGACGCTCAAAGGTAGCAACGAAAAGTTCGTCATCAAGGACTCGTGGCAGTATGAAGGCAAAGTGGATGAAGGAGAGCTTCTGAAGGAGATTACTAAGAAGAGCGTTCAAAACGTGGCACATTGCTATCACAGCGAAATCGTACGCATCGGAGATATGAATGACGACCTTCATGGTAACGTAAGGAAGGAGATAAATCTGTACAGCGGCAAGAAGTTGAAGCCAAGGCAAAACCATTTGACTACAGCATTGAGCAAGACAACAAGCTCCAATTCGACCCTGCGCAAGCGAGTGGCACCAACCACCCTAGAGAGCAGTATTCGGAAGAAATCACGGTCGAACTCGGAAGGCGGGAACGGAAATGGCTCAGCTTTAAACAGGTTTCATAAACGGATCATCATGTCTCGATGTGGCAAGCCACTCTACATGGCCGGGACAAGAATCGGGGTGCTGAAAGGGTTGATAGGTGCGATCTCCGGTTAGTATTTCTTTTTGGCTGGTTATTCTCTCTCCTGACGCAGCTCTAGGGCATCAGAATCTATTTCGGAATAAAATATTGCATCGCGACATTTCGATTGGCAACGTTCTACTATCTGAGGACGAAACTGAAGGATTCCTCATCGACCTCGACCATGCCATCCGACTTGGTCGAAAAGAGAATTCCGGTGCTCGAGGCCGCACTGGAACCAAGGTGTTCATGTCTATTGGGCTGCTACTTCAAGGGTACGAACCAAATAAAAAGCCACACAGTTTCATGGATGACTTGGAGTCGTTTTTTTGGTTGCTTTTCTGGATATGTGTTCACTACTCCGGCCCGGGCGGCGAAGGGGTTCGAAAGGCAACCAATTATGAGGATTGGAACTATCGAGCTCTGGAAAAACTGGGTAACGATAAGGTTGGGTTTATCACCGATGAGCAGGATTTCTTGACCCGCATCAACGCGGATTTCTCTGATTATTTTGCGCCCCTGGTTCCATGGGTCAATCGACTGAGGCGCGAGGTATTTCCTGGCGGTCTGCGTTGGAAAGAAGAGGATCGCACTTTGTATGAACGGATGAAGGACGTGTTACACCGGGCGATGAAAGATCCTGCGGTTATGGCTGAGTGGCCGGAAGGTGAGGAAATGGGACAGACATATTGATATACGTGTTATGATAAGAATGTCTTTTTTTTTTGCTATTTTATTCTGCAGCAGAGGCCCAACGGAGTTACCATACAACGGCATCTTGTTCGAAGGAATTGAGATATTCTTCGGGATATACTCCCTGGAATCACAGACTCGGTGCATTTGGCGCTAGTGCTTGGTGATGGTTGTCTTTCGACAGAAGCTGGATGGTGTTAGTTTGCCCTAGAAAGAAATGAAATTGCGTATCTTTGCTCACAACCTGGAACCTCGCACTGATACTACTCACTAGTGTGAATTCGCCTGTGCCATTGTATCGCCTGGTTAATACCGCCGTGAGTGACCATGCTGGAATCCCAGGTACTATAGATTCTCAATCTTTTTGTTTTTTTGTCTCCTTTTATTTCCATTGTCAAACCATGATTCCAACCATGTAGGATGTGTATCATGGCCTATCTGTATGGTGCTTTAAAACTTCACTCCGCTGTTGAGTATATGCTCCTCACATGATCAAGCGAGCTAGTGGAGGCACATACCCTGGGAGCGCCTCAGGCAAGGAGCGGAGTACCGAGGGAAAGGATATCAATAATGGGAAACTGTGGAATAGTAGGAGGGAGAAATGTATACATAGGAAGCGAGAGTAGCGGAGGCAGAATATCAGACAACTGAAGACATTCACAACATCCTTCAGTTCTCCTAACCGAGTGATATCTCGCAGGGGATCCAGCTTGTTTGATTGATTGATTGATTGTAATCATGTTATGGTTTTGGAGCACTCGACGGTTATGGTGCATACTCTCTTACCGGACCTGAACTAGCAGGGTTTTCCTCGCCAGCGCTATTCTCCAATGTATATACTCTCGCTATACTGTAGAATAGATCTTTACCGTTCTTCAACACAACTCGCTGCGTAACAAATCATTTAAGCGCATGTGTCTCGTTGGGATATGGCGCTTGAGGCTACATACACGCGTCCCCTTTTCGCAGTATTATACTGCTTTTCTCCATGCTCTATTCCATCCGTTTTCAGCCCTTTTCTCGCTGGCCTAGCTACCCTTGTAGTGACCGTCATTTGAGCTGCACGCTCGCTACGTGCTTTGGCTCTCCTGCCTCTACCATTTTCCCTTCTGCGTTACGGGTATGATCTACCCATCCCCACCCTCCTCCTCCCAATCCTCCTCCTCCCCATCCTCTTTCTCCCATCTCCACTCCTCATGTTCCTTGTCGGCTCTCGCTTGATCTTCTTCCACTGACTTTGGTCTCCCCACGTATGTGGCTTCAATGAAATTCATGATAGCTGGAGTGGCCTTGGGCTCCGGATCCAGCTTGTACTTTTTTTTTTGAATTCATTTAAGCGCATGCGTCCCTTTGGGATATGGGGCGTCCCCTACCCTGCAACCTCCATCTCCCCTCCTTTATGTTTCTGTTACATTACATTTTTCTCTATACATATTACTTTTCTGTTTTCAACCCTCCTTCTCGCCTTCCCTTCACGTTGGCGATGGGTCACCTTTTGAGTTGTGATAGTAAACTACTAAGCACGTTCTCTCCTCTTTCTGTTCATTTTTTTTTTTTACCGATCGTGCGCACTTTGATCCCTCAAGCCTACATAAGATGGTTTGCATCTTCTGCCTCGGGATTTGCTCGACCCTCGCCCCCCCTCCTTGTCCTCTTGTTCCTCGTTCCCACGTAACAGTTCACAATTCACAATTAACTATTCATCTTATATCTTCTACCTCGAGATTTTCTCGACCCTCGCCGCTTCTTCTGTCTCGAGATTTTCTCGACCCACTCCCCACGTTCTTGTGTATGATCGCTTCCCCACAGATTCCAACCCTACTTCCGACCTCCGCCCCCGACTCCCGACCTCCGAAGATAACCTTGACCCTTCGTTCCTATTCCTCCCACCCCCACTCCTCCGCTCTTCTCTCTTCATCTTTCTTACTTCCGAGTCATTCTTCATCTTTCCTACGTCTGTCGCTTCCAGAAATTTGAGAATAGTCGCTGTGGCCCTCCGTTCTGCAAATAAGGTAGAGACTGCATGCCTTTTTGTGAGACCGATCTGTTTTAGGTCTTTCCATAGCTTTTCTTGCTGTTTTCTCCAGTGTCTGCATTCCTTGAGGAGGTGGTCCCGGTTCTGCAGTAGGTCTCCACACCACCAGCACTCATCACTTGTGGTTCTTCTAATTCGTTTTAGGTATTCTCCAGTTGGACCTTTGTCTGTGGCCAGCCTGAAGTATCTACTCGCCAGGCTCTTGCTGGCCCTCATTACTGTTCAGTCTGGCTTTTGGTTCCGGATTCGGGGGAGCTTGAATCTGTGCGGGTAGTATTTTCCACACATTTTGGCTGCCCATTCTCCTTCTTCATCTACCGTTCTCTTTTCCAGACTCCGGGCAACATGGGTGGCCGAGGTTGCTCCAAAGCTGTCATGAACCCTAACCTTGCACTCACTCAAGAGCCTCCCGTTCCGGTCCTCTTCCAACTGCCTGCACCTTACGGCATTCTCTGGGGAAGAGTTACCATCTTCATTGAGTTCAGACATTAGGTGTATGAGTATAGTTATCTTACTTGTATTCCCGAACCATGATCTTGTTCTTATCTTGTCTGAAGCTAGCATGTCACATGTGTTCTTCCATTGACCTCTATAGTCTTCTACCTGTTTCTATCATGTTCCGCTATGTTCTCTGCTCTTGTCCGCCTTGAAGGTTCCATTGGTTTCCTTATGGTTCCATGACCTTCTTCTGTGTTCTATTGATTTGTTGTATTATGTTCTTTGATATTCTATCTTGTTCTGTATGCTTCCTTGATGATGTCGTCCAAGACCCTTCATGAAGCTTCTGTCTGTTTCTTCTGCTTTCCATCTCTGTTGCTCTCTGGTTATATAAGTGTGAGGATCTCAGCACCTCGAACCTCACGATGGCGTTGCCAAAACCTTGTATTTCCTGTTCATCTCATCCCATGACGTCTTCATAATGCCGTACTTATGTATTTCCTTGTTTCTATCTCGTATGATGTCACACATGACATCATTTGGCTCTGTACCTTGTTTTGCCTTTCAGATGACGTCGTTACTGACATCATATTTCTCTTTTCCTTGTTTGAGTCGGTTTACAACAGACTGGTCACAAGAGAATCTGAAAAATGATTCACTGGTCAACTCTGTATATTCGAATAGGTGTCGATAGCTTGCTTCTCGGCTACATCTTTTAGTGAGAACTTCAGCATATCTAGGTGCTATCGAGTGCGGAAAGCGGTGAATGACGGGCTGAAGAGGAAAAACGAGAGGAGAGGCTAATCCTGCTCCTTATATACATGATAACTTGCCATATGATGTCATTGCCGGAAAACAAGGAAAAGAGAAAATGATGTCAGTAACGACGTCATCTGAAAGGCAAAACAAGGTACAGAACCAAATGATATCATGTGTGACATCATACTAGATAGAAACAGGGAAATACATGATTATAGGGTAATGGAAAGAGATAAATAGAAAATACAGGACTTGGCAAATATCATCGTGAGGTTCGAGGTGCTGAGATCCTCACAAAGGTATACCAACATCCCGTGTTAAAAGCTTACAGTATTTAGGAACCAAGAACGTTCAGCAGACTGCGCGCGCACATGAATAGTAAATCAAGCATCCGCGGTACCAAGATTGTGTCAACAAAGGCCTTTAGGGTAGACGTACGCCGACTTGACGGAATTCTATTGAAGAATGAGGTGCGATCTACTGAGCAGCGAGCTCCATCATTGAAATTCCAAAGTAGGAATCACAGAGGACTTGAAGAACTGCCGACACCAGTTCACTGCCACCGCAACCAGAACGATAAGGATAATCGAAGTGCACCGACTACGTGCACACCACCGACAAGATTAGCTCCTCAGCAAGGCAATCGAGATCTAAAACAAGGTCAGGAAGATATCAAGGACAGGAAATTTGAGAAAACAATCTTAGGGTCAATCGTCACCTACGGCAGCACAAGCAACACCAGCAAGAACAACTCAAGCAAAGACAACCAGCAAGAAAAAGCGAAAGAATGAGAACTCACCAAAGAAGAAGCAAGAAACAAGAAGCTTCTGGAAAAACAGATCAGAGAATATCTGTACAACCTCAAGGAAGTCAACAACGAACTCGAAGACGATATACTCTTTGCCACCGAAGCAGCAAGGGAGAATACCGAACCTGAACAGAATGAACAAGGTCAACAACAAATTGAAGAATTAGCAGAACTCCAAGGAAGAATCGAAATCTCAAAGGGAATACTCACAGACCTGAAGGAAAACGTCAAAACAAACACGACCACCACCAGACAAGCTCAAGAACTCATTGAACAAGAGAAGAAGCTCTATCAACAGAAGAGCGAAACAACCTACAGAGGAGTTTGCGAAAAAGGAATCAAAATGAGCCGTCCGCCAAGCGTAGCCTCAAATGTGGAATGCAGAAGATCGCCCTCAGCAGCTGGATCGGATTATAGAAAAATCGATATTAGAATCAGGCAACCACCACAGTTTACTGGAACTTACCCAGACAACACGTCTACAGCCTTTGCCACTAGGCAAGATGAAGTTGAAGACTACTTTATCATCAAGAAGATACTCACAGCGCACTAATTCATCGCAATCAGATACTACCTCTTGTTGAAATTCATAGTTCAGCGGTCTCCTTTCACATGTGTTTTCACTAACTGTTTCCCTACTTTCTTATGATTCACCTGTATGTAGCGAGATTAGATCACGTTCCAATACTTTCCTTATCTCACCGCCGCATTCCGGCTATTTTCTTAGGTTTACGTCGTCTTATGTCTCCTTTGTGACCTGTCATATTTCATATGTAGTTTGTCTTACTTACGTTATGATTTCTTATCTGTCGGGCTTACTCTCTGGTTATTGTTACCCTCTACAGATTTGTATTACCCTTCTGTATTACCAATGGACCTCACTTACGCTCGGTCATATGGTTATTACCCCTCTTTTGCCTTATACCATGTACAGGGAATCCGGTTGGTGGATATTGTTGGGGTTGACGCATCACTGCATGAGCAGTACACATGTTGTACCTTTCACCCCCTCACACAAGCACTTAATAGCACTGCGCAATGGGCGGGGCTGACGGTGTCTGTAGAGTATATGAGGAGAAGGAAAATCAGTAGACACAATACAAGCAAGTTGATAGCAATTCCTCTTGGTTTACTCTCGTCACCATACAAATTAGTCTCAAAGTGCGACAGCTCAAACTCTTCGCCCCTCCTCCTCACTGTTTCCACATTCCTCGCTGCTCTCCTCAAACACAAACCTATTCGTTGTCGTTAGAACAAGACCTAACAGTCTCTTATCACACTTTCGTACCCCCGATACCAAACAACACCTCTCAGGAAGAGCACGAGAATAGTACCAAACCAAATAAAGAACCGGAGATATCAGCACTATAGATGAGATCTTTGAAGGACTCAGACAATAATTCATACCATCAACAGAAAAGAACAACCTCTTAAAACAGTTCAATAACGTCAAACAAGAACAGAATAGAAGTATACAGCGTATCACCGACATAGCTATTTCTATCGAACAACTTGCACACCAAATCGGCGAAGAAATAATTACAACATATGTTCGAAACCACCGATTTATCGAAGCAATGCACCCACAACTCAGATACGAGATTGAGAAGGAAGTCGACAAGGCAACAGTCGATTGGGATGACTTAGTCAATATGGCAGAAAGAACTCACTATGCACTATGGAGTGCAGGAAGATACTGATCCCAAGGAAACAGATACAACCAAACAGAACCACGAAAATTCAATGAATATCGAAATAATCAAAAGACCGATAACCGAAACTGAGAACGGTATAATGAATACAAACTAAGACTACGGAACTTTCAATCCTACGCCACAAATACCGAACGGAATGAACCAGGAACCTTCAACAACTACTGTCATAGGAACAACAGTAGACGCATGCCGCAAGACGAAAAACAGCGATTGTATGCAGAAAAGAAGTGTTACTTCTGTAAGAAACCCTGACATATGATGAAGGATTGCTGCAGCTGCACCCAGAACAATGGAAACCATACCCAAAATGACAACCGGAAGCCATAGTCATTTGCGCTTTTCAGCGGACCAAACACTACCAAAGTAAACCTACGCTGATTGGGTTAAGAACGGCAAACCCGAACGACCAATCGTGTAATCTTTCAGAACAGAGCATAGCCACAAGGCTAAATCCACCCTGATGTTAGCCATAATTACGGTTAATGGAAAGGACGCACGGTGCCTTTTCGACACTGGAACCACAGGGATCAACATGGTCTCTAGCAATTTCATCGAAGTTCATCAGATAAAGAACCAGTCACTCTCAGCCCCGATCAAGATAAACTTAGCTGCCAAAGGATCACATACTTCAGCCGCCGCCTCCACCATTCTCGACATCTAAATCACCCCTCGAAAGCCAACTCCTATAGAATGTTATATTACCGCCATCAACAGCTATGACTTGATCCTAGGAACACCATTCCTTTACGACCATGGAGCAGTCATCGATATCAAGAAGCAAGAGATCAGATTTAACGATTTAAATATCACTATCATATGTTCACACACAAACGAAAGAATCCCTACCACCGCTATGGCCTATTACGACTACAATATGGACTACAACGATTATATCACCGACGCACAGCAATATACACCTCTACATTCACCAAGAATCGATACAGATAGCGACCACTCTGACATAATGAGCATCTTGTCATGGACGTCGGCGATGCTGTATACGACAGCGTGAAGCTGTATCGACAGACCGTGGGAATACGGGGAATCGACAAGCAAAGGGCTCTCAGGGTTATGGCGAGTCGGTTTACAACAGACTGGTCACAAGAGAATCTGAGAAACGATTCACTGGTCAACTCCATATATTCGAATAGGTATCGATAGCCTGCTTCTCGGCTACGTCTTGTAGTGAGGGCTTCAGCGTATCCAGGTGCTATCGAGTGCGGAAAGTGGTGAATGACAGGCTGAGGGGGGAAACGAGAGGAGAGGCTAATCCTGCTCCTTACATACATGATAACTTGCCATATGATGTCATGGCCAGAAAGCAAGGAAAGGAGGAAATGATGTCAGTAACGACGTCATCTGAAAGACAAAACAAGGTACAGAGACCAATGATGTCATGTGTGTGGGACGGCGTGGATATTCTTGTTCCCTTTGTCTTCCCTTAGTTGTTGTGGTGGGGTCATCTCATTGTCCTTCTGTCGTCTTACATTGCGTTGTGGATATGTTGTGGATATGTTGTGGCTATGTTGTGGCTATGTTGCGGCTGTGTTGAGTACGTGTGTTGTATGGGGGCTGTGCGGAGGCTGTGCTTGATCATGGGGTTGTGAGGCTACGCAGGAGTGGAGTTAGATGGACTGAGTAACGGCGGCTGTGTTAGATGAGTCATGTACTGCGGAGGATGTCTATATATTGGTCCTGTAT